>JADKLZ010040919.1:37619-48704 GCA_021533235.1 Biomphalaria straminea
GCGCCCCGGCGCCCAACAAAGCACGCGAGCGATTGTATAGAATTACCTTAATTACAGTCTTTTCGTAGTTTCTGATGCTTGAGTAGAGGGCGCTCGAAAGGGGGGAGGGGCAGCGCGGGGGGGGGGAGAGAGAAATCGGCCGAACACACGAACGAAATATAATGGGTAGCGATCGTTTGGGAAGCAGCGGGGGTGAGGGCGCCACATATGGGAGAGTAAGTGTCGATGTTAAGAGCCTGGGCGTCAGCCCTAACTGCGCTGTTACTGCGTCACTTTGTCTCAGGCCGGAGCGTGTGAATGCTGGGAGATAGACGGAAGCAGTGTGACATTTCCCGTTAAGTCTATTGGATTATTGAACAAAACAAGACGCTAGTTTCCCTGGGATCAGAAGGTCGCCTCTGATGTTGTATTGACCTTTTTTGTGTGTGTACGCTTTAGTCATGAAGACGTGTACAAGCTCAACCTACCCAGTTGCTGCTACTGCTGCTTCTTCCATTTGGAGGATATAGGTTAGGAAACAAATTACTGCGAAACAAACAACAACAGCAACAGCAACAACAACAACAACAACAACAACAGCAACAGCAACAACAACAACAGCAACAGCAACAGCAACAACAACAACTACAGCAACAACTGCAGCAACAACTGCAGCAACAGCTACAACAAAAACAACAGCAGCAGCAAAAACAACAACAGCAGCAAAAACAACAACAGTAGCAACAGCAACAAAAGTATAAAAAAAAGATATAAGAAAGAACACGTTTTTTTTTTAAATTATTCATTTTGCAATAACTTCTATCGTCGGGTAACGGCTCCTCTAAGAGGACAATGGCTTCTCTCAATGAGCAGTAGCCAGTCTCAGAGGAAATGCTCCTCTAATCGGGTAGCGGTACTTCTCAATGGGAAGTGGCTCCTTTCAGTAGACAATGACTCCCTAAAGAAAATGGTTACTCCAAGTTGATAGTTCTTATCAATGACCATGGATCCTGTTTGTTGATAATTGGTCTATGGTCTCTCTTTCCTCCACTTTCCTTTCCTGTTTCTTTGTGTTGTTTTTACTCTGTCACAAATTACATGTTCATTTTCCTGTTTTGGTATTTATACTGGAAGCATCCTCGACTTATAGTAAGTTGAATAAGCGGCTGCACTTGTTTTTTTAGCGTTAGTAGCATTCGGCCTACAAGGTGGCACAATAACTTAGCACAAGCCTTTTGATTCCACATATGAACATTGCAATTTTTTTTTTATCTCGAAAGGCTGTCACAAAGGTTAGCAAAGGGCAGCAGAGATTCACCTCCCCTGTTTTAGCTGTAACTTTTATTCTTTGCTTATCTGACATTTATTTCCAGATGAGGAAAAGCAAAGAAGAGAAAGAATTCAAGAGAAAAAGAGTCTATTGTTAAATATTTGTCTATTGTTAGTATATATTCTACTTATAACTAAACTTTGGAAGAACATATTTGTGCAATACCTCTATTCAAGTCACAACTTCATTGAACCTGGATCCAAGAAGTTGGAAATCTGATCTCAAAAACGGCTCTAACGATTTTCCTATTAGTTTAACAGTTGATGTAGAAGAGAAGAGAATCTCTAGCTCGCTGGACACATGAAAAAAAAAAACAAATAAGTTATATATCATGTTATAATTTTTCAAAGTAAAAAAAAATAAATGTAAATTTAGCGAGAGATTAAATCTAGGTCTAGAATCTAGATCCTAGACATAAATAAATATAGACTGGAAAAAGGAAGTAACTTAATGTAACTTGAAAACATGTATATCTATTGAATTCGGATTTCCGAATTATGAAAAATAAAAAAATTGCGTGATCTTCAGTCTTAGAGATTAAACAAAATTTATAGACATAAAATAAAGTACACACAATTGCTATTCACAAATTATCATTTCATAAAAATCTCTAATTGGCCAGTCTATATTTATTTATGTCTATGGTCTACATTCAATATAGAGTTTGAAAGAACTATCGCGTTCTTTAAATGACTATCGAGAATTTCCGAATGTAAGGCATTATTCATTCAGGAACAGGAGTGGACTGGGTATCAAAATCGGCCCGGGCATTTCTATACCATCCGGCCCATAAATTGAACAGCATATGATTGATACACAGTTCTAGGGTTACCTGTCCTCAAAATCTTTAAGTTAAATTTGATAACGTATCGACCGACAGCTGTACACAAGCTTACAGTGAACACTATGTCATTATAAGGAATAAAGGCTTTATGTTGCTTTGTAATCGCAAAGTGTATAGGCCCTAAAAGGATGAAGCTTTGACTACTACATTATTTCGGAAAATGTGTTAAATTAGTAGACCTTAGTGGAGACTTTTAAGAAATTACTTCGCTCATACTCAGAGGCCACTTCCCCTGAAAAAGGAATACTTTAAAACATTTAATAATTTAATAGGGTGCATCTACGAGGCCCTTATCTTATATAATGCAGATGTGATTAAAAAAAAAAGAAGATTCTTGCTGTGGTCCTGCCGGCCCATTTGGATACCGGTCCACCGGGCATTTGCCCGAATGCCCATATAGCCAGTCCGCCCCTGTTCAGGAATATAATATAATGATGTTCAGGAAAATTTTGCCATCGTCCTCTAAGTCTAAATGTAAAGGCTATCATTGGAATTATTCAATAATAATTATAATAATAAAGAAAACATGACGTAGTCGGCCGTAGTGATAACTGAGTACATTTAAAAGTGCATTAAAAATATCCAAGCTTTACTAATATGTTTTAAAGTAAATCTAATTCATATTACATCTAGATATAAACTAGATCGTAAGAGTTCTAAATCAGAAGTCTACGTCTAGAGACTAGTGTTATATCTAGAGGTCCATATAATGATAATATCAAATATCGCTGAACTATGCCTTGCCCAATTAGCGATGTACATTCACAATACTGACGGTGTCAGAATCACGGGTTCAGTACCTGGTTTGAACAAATATTTTTTATTAATAATAATTTATAATATTTTTATTATATTTTAAGTTGTATAATGGAGGTATTGTCTTTTTTCTTTAAGTTTATTTTTGTTTTTCCTGTTTAAAATAGTTTTCCTTTCAATTTTTTTTTTTTACGATTGACTATGTCCTTGGTAGCCCGCTTGTAAACCTGTTAAATTTAAAAGACCATGACTGGTACTAATAAAGTTTGGACCACCATAGAGACGAAATAGATTTTACGGTTCTCAAATCTTATTGGCCGTCTCTTGATTATGAAATTTCTCCTTGACATTGTCGCCATTGGTTTAGTCAATGATGGAGTAATAGATCTCATTATTTTATTAATTTTGATTCATTTGTCTTTTTTTGGAGGAAAAAAAAAAGTAATTTATACTGTTTTATAATTTTGAGATGGACAAGAGGTCAAGGTCCCACTCTCCTCTATACGTGGACGAATGAATGCTGTCCTTGAGCTGGACCAGGTTCATTTAGCGTGCTTCGCTGTCTTAGTTTCCTGCAATTTGGAGTCTCGGTCGCTACTTCGATTTTGTTTAACGGTACAGTTCAACAAGTCTGGCAATCAACCCAATTAACAATGTGCCTATAATAAAATCAACAATAAACAAACAACACACTCAACACAACACAATACAAACAATACAATGAACACGACATAATACAAACAGCACAATCAACACACCATCAGCATAATAAGAACAGGTATATATAAATCTACTCAGTGTCACAGCATATACAGTTCTAATAATAAGCCTATAAAACTAGACTTAGAAGGCGGTGCGCATAATGTTCCGAACGTATATTAATTTATTAAACTCTTCAATGAAAAGGGCCTACATGCGGAAATGCTCGAAGATGAATAGTGTGCTCAATATAATGATTTTCTAGATCTCTAGCCAAATTTTTTTTTTTTAACTTTCAAAATTAGAACGGTTCAATTAGATTTTTCCCAATGTGGCCAAATAGCTAGCAATTCATTTCCCAAAGATATACATCAGCTGTCAAATTGCTAGGAAAATTTTCAGTCTCCGTTTTTTTTATAGGCCACCGAAAAGACGCAATTAGTTTTGTGTGGTCTGTCCATTCGTCCGTCCGTCCGTCCCGTCTAGATCTCGTAAAATAGAAAATATATTAAAAATCCATCATAATATTTTAGACCATTCAAAGTTCTGATGCAAAGGCTACAGATTTCTTTTCTGAAAGCAAAAAATCTAATTTTTTTAATCAACTAATCAAGCAGATTGTCATAAAAAAACACACCATTTTTACAACTATTCATTATTAATAGTAACAAACATAGCAGCCTATTTAGTAATGGACAAAATAGAGTACCATATTTTCAACACATTTATTAAAAAAAAACTGTCTTTGCAACCCTGTTTTTTTTGTTTTGTTTCTTTTTTAATCTAACATTCATTATTTATTAAGAGTAAAATAATCGCGCTATAAGTTGTCTTAAGGAGGTATTGCTTTTTTTTAAAGAAAGTGTTTTAAATGTCTTTTTCTTGTTCATGTCTTTAATTATTACTGCACTTTTATCAGTGCTGAATCAAATTGTATAAGCTCTTCTGTGTGTAGAGTTTATTTACTTGGACACATCGGAGGATATGATTTTCTCCCTTGGTTTGCAGAAAAAGTTCCCGTTACCTTTGAGTGTCCAGTTTTCACTGGCGTATTGAATAAAGTTTAATTTTGTGGTAAATTATATAATCTCTAAAAGCTAATTATCTGTTAGCGAAAAGAGAACTGTCTTGCCATGCTCACATCAGCAGTATTTTAAGTTTCAATATCACTGCCTGGTTTGGCAATCTAAACGTAAAAAAATAAAAATGAACTGCAGAAAATCCTAAATGCTGCTAGCAAACTACATTCGGTCAACTGTTCGAGAGAAACATTCGTAAGAAAGCTAAAAATGTTTAAAAATTAATTAAAAAAAAAAAGAAAACATCTGGCCAGGATTTTGAGATTTTACCATCATAAAGGAGATAGAAGAAACTGTTTACAAAAAGACAAAAAAAACAACAACAACACTCCTTTGTTGCCCTGGCACTACGTATGATTGTACAGAATTGATCTGACTTAAATATTTCACGTTTGAGTGAAAGTAGTGTGCATATATTAGTTTCAGTGGCGTAGCTAGAGTATATGATGCCTGGTGCGGTACCTCATCTTGGTGCCCACCCAAAAAAAAAAAAAAACTAACTAAATAATAACATTGCAAAACCTTACTTTTTTGTTCAAAATAATATATATTCTTTATCAAATATTGTTAATTTAAAAAAAATCACTTTTACATTAACATACAACCAGTGAATTTTACGCGCTTTCTTGCTGGCAAAAGTATCAATAATTTTATCAAAATCAATTTTTTTTGCACCAGCTCTTGTTAAACGGACAAAATGGTAAAATTAGTGAGTCGTAAATTTGTCATCGTTGATTGCAAGTAATTCTTGATCAGTTTAAGTTTGGAAAAACTTGCATGTAGCGACGCTTACCGCAATAGTAAAAAATATGCGAATCATGATGACGATATTCGGGACTGAATCATCTAGCGGATATTTTTTTTTTAATTCAAGAGCTCAACATGTCCTTGTTTTGGAAGTTCGGAGGCTTCTGATGAAACTGTGACTAACCGTTGAAGCCTCTTTCGCTTCAGCAGAAATTCGTTTCTATCAATGTCGCTATGAGTACTATCGAGATTGATAGGATTCAATAGCTGGGAAGGCGTCACAAATTCATATCTATCTGCTACCTCATGAAGTTGCTCGAATCGGGGGATTTTTTTTTAACAATCCTGTCCAAGGTAGAATAAATTTCCCTTCGTAGCTCTTCTTTGTGTGTAAGTACAGAGTCGTCACTATTCTCACCAGGCATCTTTTTCTTATGGCCAATACTTTTTGAAGGTTCTGTACTGATTCTCAGATCTGAGCACACGCTTTCGGCAAAGGTAATGCTGTCTTCAGCGATGTCCTCTCGATTGCTACTTAAAAATGTCTCAAATGTTTTTAGTTTGAGTGAGCAGTCTCGAATACACATTGCGCATCATTAATTTCAGTTAATACAGGAGCCCCAAATCCAGGATAGGTGAGAAAATTAATTCTCTCCGTAATTATTTACCTCATTCTGGTGGAATCAACGTTGGTATCGTCAGTTAGGAGAGAAAGAGTTTTAAAAGACTGAATAGCAACTAATAATTCACCTGCTTCAGATATAGTCGATGAATTTTCATCTCTGCTAGTTAATGTCTCCAGAGTTTCTATAATTTTAGAAAATTTATCCCTAACCATCTTGACGGCTTCTCCTCTGGCGCTCCAGCGGGTCTCAACTAAACGTTTAAGGCTAGTTCCGGTTATTTTGATGAGGATATCCCAGCGGTGTGTTGAAGTTTAGAAAAATGCGTGTCTTTCCCCCTGCAGTCCATTATGTCTAAGCCATTCGAAGGCAGTTTCTCTAGAATCATCTCAACGATTCCAGCAGCATGCTTGTCCTTTGTGTCGATGCAGTCAATAAAAGACTCACGAACCTGCACCCCGTCATTATCCATGACAACGTACCGTAAAGTTTGGGAATTTTGATCCAGCTTTGAGATGTCAGGTGTACTGTCAAACATAATAGAAAAATATTTGGCTTGTTTTACTTGCTGTATGATTTTTTAACGTGATCCCCCAATATTGTAATAAATTTATTTTGTATTTGTGGAGACATGTATGTATTCCCTCAAGAGTGGATCGTACTTTGATAGTAATTTTACTAACTCCAAGATATTGCCTTGATTTTGTCCTTCCAACACTTCTTCAGCTCGCTCGCGATGCCCTCAAAGTGCTAGATTTTGCTTTGAGAGAAAACGAATGATGTCTAAGATTCTCTTCAGGTAGTCTCTCCAGGTTTTCGTCTCTTGTATAATCAAATCTTGGGTTTTGTTGTCAATACTGTTCCCTACTCTCAGGCGAACTTCAAGTTTCCTAAAAGCAAGCGATGACTGAATGTGAGCTCTGCTGATCTCATGTTTTTCTTTTTTCGGGGATACCCTCCACCACTCATTGAATCCATCTTTAAATGAAGATTTGATACTTGTTGAGAAGAGTATGCAGGGGAAGCAAAATAAGGATTCTTTTTTTTTGGCGAATAACATTTCCACTTTCTAAGAACTTTCTCGCCGTTTGACATTTGCCGGAAAAACCAAGCTTGAAAGCCTTTCCTTTTGCTGATTCTTGATGTCTATACACCTCTCTGAATTGACTGTTCATACGCTGAACTGTTTCAGATCCTTGACTGACAAGGTGTATGCGAATTATCTGTGATGACATCAGGCCAATCTCCAATGTCGTTCAGTCTAAAGTTTATTATCCTGCTTTCTGTATTGTTTACACTGTCTGATGGTTCAACTTCTTCAGTATGACATGCTTGTGTGCTGTCTTTTAGTCTCTAGAACCTGTGGTAATGAAGTCTTTTCTTCTTTTTCATCATTCAGATGTCGGCCTCGTCATTGTTTCTGGATTCAATGATAACCGTCAAGGAGATGAAACAAAATAGCGACATGACTAGTTTATAAATCGTTAGATAATGTTTAAAATACTGTAGTTTATGTTTGTTCGTGTCCATACACTTAGTCGTTTTTGCTGAAAAGCTCAGGGAAATAGGAAATTAATAAACACTGGGGGGATTTTGGGGCCCCTCTCCACTTGGTGCCCTGTGCGGGCCGCACCACCCGCACATTGGTAGCTACGCCACTGATTAGTTTCTATAGGTATAATGCATTTGTACAAAGCTTCTATCAACACACTCTGTCTGTCTGGTTAAAATTTTTACGTTATTTCTCCGACACCCAATCTTGGAACAAACTGAAATTCTTATTTCTCTACCAGACAACACAAGAATCAATACAAAAACATTCAAATATTTGGTAATTCATTCTTTCATTCATTCATTCTCCAACAGCGGAGAGACATTGTACCTGACTGAAGCTAGTCCCCCTCCTTTACAGGTCGCCGTTTGAAGTTGAAACAAAAAAATACTGAACTATACAATCTTCTCCAGTCATTATTTCCCTCACTAGTACAGTCATTAGTAGAATCCACCCAGATATCCCTTTCTATCTCCCCCCCCCCTCCGTTTTCCAGGTAAGTGTTAGAATCATAGCGTTTTGAGAAAGCTAAAAGCATGAAATAGCGCTAATAAAAAACAATTGGTCAAAATATTATTAATCGCACAGATGTACTGTTGTTGGTCTTGGTCTATTACAAATTTAGTTAAATGACTGATCAGAACTAATTGATTCAATTACACTTCGAATATATTTTACTTTTGCTTTGGTTTTCCTTGTTAAATGCATAAGTCAGTTCCTCGTGTATAATAATGATGATGATTACCAGGTCGATTTTAAATATTTAAAATCGACACTAGCAGCTGGGAAAAAGTAGCACTGGACAGATCCACGTGGAAAGAGAGCATAAGAGAAGGGTCTCGGATTGCAGATGCCATACACAACAGAAGCAGAAAGAAGGCTGAAAATGCAGCTGCGCCTGGTGATTTTATATGCCCAACCTGCATCCGCAGCTGTGTATCAAGGATTGGCCTCTTTAGCCACACAAGAAGTTGCAAAGGGAAAAGATCGTCCCATGAGACGTAAAATGCCACAGACAGATTACCAGGTTATTAGATATTTGCTTAAGCAGATTGGTCACGTTACAGACGTGTAACCAGATTTATCCCCAGCTCACTCTAGTGCTGTCATCTTTGAAATTGTATTTGTAAACAAACTGTTGTTTCTGAATGTTTTCTCTCTACTAGAGTGTTGCCATTGAGTGCCAGAGTACATGCCCCTGTAAGATCCTGATTGTTATCTGCTATAAAGACCAGAATGTAGTTAAAAAAACAAAGCACATGGAGACTCGCTAAATAGAAGGGTTGAATTGAATAATGTGTTTGTGTTTGTTTGGATCCCTTCAGACAGATAATACCAACAGTTGTAATGTAATCTCTTGCTAATGGAAAATTCGAAAGTTTGTGTTTGGGTTTATTACACCAGAGAAAAGTTTTAAAATAAATACAATCACTGTAGTCTATGTGTTTATTACACCGGATACAATTCCAGTTGTCTATGTGTTTTATTGTCAGTATAATCCCCCCCCCCCAAAACCAATTTCTTTTTATTTTTGGGGGGAAATAGACTTAGAGCTAGAGCTAAAAATGTATTGCATTAACTTTTTATTTCATTTTTTTTCAATTATATATTTCTTTGCCATTTCCAAAGATTTTTGCACTCAAACGATAAGGCAATAAGTAAGGTTAATTTAAATAAAATAATACTCTACTCAATTTTTTTTTTTAAATAATAAATCCAGTCTGGCCAGCTTGCCTCGTTGGGCCTTCTAACCTAGTAACTAGGGCTTCGTCTATCCATAAAATCAGATTAGATTGTTCTTGAATAAAAATTATGGTTGCATCGTTTTCATAGTTTTTGTATTAGAAAGGCCCTTACAGCACATGAGGTAGATGACTTAACGAGGTGTGTTACCCCCTTAAATAATCATGTCTGTTGACAGTGTAAATATTCATTGCAAGTTATCGATATTGTCAACGCCATTATCGTTGACTGTATCATCCCCGAAACAATATGCAATATGCTTATGTGTTCAATCATTCCTTAAAAGGATGAAGGCAGGGACATTAAGGCGAATTCACATCAAATGTGGAATCTGGGATCAATACTTTTAAATTGCTGTTAATGTATAACATAAAAAAAAAACTTCCTTTAAGAAATCATAGAAATATAAACTCAATGTCTGTTGTTGATCTGACACAAATAGTTTAAATCACAGACACACAGGGAAAAAATGAAGAAAAAACAAAAGAAAGAAAAATGCGAATCAAAAGAAAACGGAAGAAAGTCTCAAATTGAAACGTATGGCGATGACCGAAATAGGACAAAAGAAAATGCCGAAATAAAAGGAGAGAGAGGGAGAGAAAAAAAGGTCTGGGAGACAGTAAGAAAATAGAGTCATCTAAATTAAAGAATACGGTGACAATTTTGGCGCTGGAATCAAATTGTTCAGACGTTGTGAAGTGAGTTCGAGTTATGGACCTTGTCTTGAATTGTGTACCTTATTATGGAATTATTTTCAAAAAATATATTGGCTTGTTCTGGGTTTAGTGCAAGTACTTCATATATTTAGTTGTATTTTGTTTTGTTTTTTTTACCTGTGTACATGTACGTCTGTAGTACAAAGTAAAGATTTGTCTTGTCGTACAATAGTTTTTGATACAATCTAAGTATCTTTTGTTAGCGGCCCCGAAAGGGGAAAAGCCACTATTATTTTTGTGTGGCATGTCTGTCCGTCCCGTTTAGATTGCAAAAACTAGAAAAGATATTGAAAATCCGAAATCAGTTTTTTTTTTAGATCTTTCAAAGTTCAACCGCATTTTGTTCTCTGAAAGCGATCCGTTTCACTTTTAAAATTAAAATTGCAAGCAGTTTTTTTTTCATAAAAGCACACCATTTTATACCCATTTTACTATAAATAGGAGAAATCAGGGAAGATTATTTTGATAAGGGCCTATTTATTAATTATTTATTATTACTTTTTATGTATACTTTTGTAAACATGTATGTAAAATTTAATAGAATGTCAAAAAAAAATATTTGTTTTACTAAATTTATATTTTCATAACTTTTAACATTCATGCTGAAACTATTGAAATCTGCCTTTTTACCCCCCTTTAGTGGGCTATTAAATGGCCGATCCTGAGTTTGACTTACCCCTGAACACTTTCTTTGTAATGTATACTCGTATTGATAGTACACTACTATCTCTAATTCTTCCGTATACCACTTTTCTACTCTACTTCTTTCATCTCATTTGCCCCTCTTTTTCTTACTTTATTCAATCTCTTACTCTTTTTTTTCTCTAATTATTTCTGTCTTGCTCCTTGTTTCTCTCCTCCTAAATTCGTCTTTTACTATATCTCGTTTTTGTGTGTGTGTGAGCTTTTTCTCTTCGTCTCAACCTATCTTTACTTATATAGACTTTCATTTCATAGCTCTTCGTGGTCAAAGATGAGCACATCTCTCATTTCCTATGAACTCGAAGATGAGCACAT
>JADKLZ010040920.1:0-12020 GCA_021533235.1 Biomphalaria straminea
ATTTCAAGGTCTCAAAAACAAATCTAATAAATATTATCATTTTGGATTGTTCAAAAAAATAAATAAAAAAAAAGAACTTTCTGAAAACGAATGTAAAATAATCTAAACTGGGGTCTTAATTTGAATTGGGGATCCCTATGTTAACCCAGCTTTCCAAGGACTAGAGGGATTTAGTTATAAGATCACTTGTAGTTTCCAAAGGTCCAATGTCGTGATTAATGAAGTTGATATTTGTTTGGTTTCTCTAACCATGTTTGCGAACGTTCGTTCAGAGTGGAAAAGTTTTTTTGTTTTAGCCCCAAACCTCCAGCAGTTTGTTTTTGCCCAAACCTCCAGCAGGAAGGTATCTGCTGGCAGAGCACTTAGGGTTCAAACACAGACCACAAAGCCATCCTTAAGCTAAGATAGAGGAAGGTCTTGAATGGTTAATGGTTAAAGTGCTGACCAAAGTCCTTTTTTTTTTTTTTTGCAATGACTGGCCGTATTTTCGGTTTGATATTCACATATTTTGGTTGATAAATTGTTCCTATTTAGACTCCTTGTACGAACATCTAAGCCTTTATAGCTCACATTATGCGAGGTACTCTTTGTAAAATGTGGCAGGGTGAATAACATTTACGCTAAGCACTTGTAGCCTTGATTATCATAATTTGGCCACAGAGTAAACTGACTGAGAGAAACAAAATCTGAATATCTGTATAATTATTATGTCATGTTTATTTCAACCTAAATACCGAGAATGGGTTGATTAGCTTTAGTTTACTACTTAGTATATAGCGTTACTTCCATTGTCGTATCAACCATCGCCCAATATAGTAGCTTTCTATATGTAACCTTATGAGATGTATGATTATGTAGATCCAATTATCACTTTGTTTCTGTGCCTTTGTTTGGTGCACTTTATGTTACGTTGTTATAGTTTGATTAACTCTTTCTCTCCGTAATTATTTAACACATTCTGATGGAATCAATGTTGGTATCGTCAGTTAGGAGAGAAAGAGTTAATTCTATACGTCAGTGATGCCCAAAATACGGCCCGCGGGCCAGATCCGGCCCGCGAAATGATTCCATCCGGTCCGCCGAAACGTTGGCATAAAGTGTAGAAATCCCCCTTCCACACACACACACAAAATAAGTTTTAAAAAAATGTATCTCTACCCACGTTTGGCCCTCACTTTTTCTCTGATGGATTGGCATAATGATCTTCAACAATGTGTGTGCTTATGAACTTGGACTCTGAATGTAACATCTACCACGAAAATTGAATCTATCTTTACTTTTTTTTTTTTGTTGAACAGTTGAACATGGTAATAAGTCAACATGTTTATTTTATAAAGAAAGTGGGGCTGTTTATTAAAACGAAAACATAAAAATGGCATTACAAAAAAAATATGGCCGCATTCTTGGTTTGTTAAACTACGCCTAGAGATTGAAGGATCGATGGTAATATTTACCAAAAAGAGATCACTAAATGACTCGGTGGTAAAGCTAGTCACATTGTTGTTCACATTGTAAGTAGAGAAATGAAGCTATTTTCTGAAGCGTAAAGTAAAAAAAATATAATTGTTAAATAACCCATTAATTAAGTATTAAATCCATACGTTTCTACCAAAATAGTTTCAGAACAATTTTGTTTCAATTTTGTAACTTTTCGGTCATGTAGCCCGCGAGACGAGTGTTAGACATTCAAATGGTCCGCAAGTCGAATTATGTTGGGCATCACTGCTATACGTAAATCTAATAGCTCATCATCCAAGTGTACGCCGAATATTTGTGATCTATTTTAGAATTAATGTAAATCCACTTTGGGAAATGAAGAATCTAAAATCACAAACTTGGGCTGACCATTACTTGAAGTATAAAGACACTTTATAAATATTGTAAATAATAAATATATAGTGATAAGGTTGAAATGTAGCACATTAAACAAATAGCTTCTAATTTTTTGTTATCCCTCTTTAATATTCTGTGAACTAAGAATAGATTTTAGAAATACTTAGATTTTGGTTAAAGCAAAAGTAAGTAAAGTAAAGTTCCCCTTTCAGACCTTGTGGTCTATAGGGCAGATGATTCTGTGGCCTACGGTTAACGAGGGTGTCATGTGGCCAGCACGACGACCAACCGCCTTTACTTTTCCCCAACTAATGTCAGGTACCCATTAGAGCTGTGTGGACTCAAGGGCGCCCGAAAATCCAGAAAAAAAAAAATACCAGTCTTCACCAGGATTTGAACCCGGGACCTCCAGTACGGAAGAGCGCTTTACCGCTCAGCCACCGCGCCCTAAAGCAAAGTTGACGTTTATTTCCAGGTCCATTTGACTTCTGTTAGCGATTTGTTTTAACTCCACCGTAAGTCTACAAGGAAAGGTTAACAAAACGACTTTTACTGTTATTGGCGACTATTAACACCATATTAGTACATATACCATCAGGTCCTGCCTTTGGCCGATTTGACCGATTGGGCCCCGCAGGGTGTCAAGTGCCAGCACAACGACCAACCGCCTTTACTTTCCCCCAACTAAAGTCAGGTACCCATTTGAGTTGGGAGGACTCAGAGGCGTCAAAAAAAAATCTCAATATTCAAAACCCCGGTCTTCGAACCCAGGACCCCATGTTCGGAAACCAAGCGCTTAACCATTTGACCACTACGCTCCCAGACACAGCTTTTACCACGCTCTAAGCAGACCTACATTTTTTTATTCTTTAGTGATCTATATGGACTATCCTCGGCAACAGCATACTGACAGCGGTAGCTCGACTCGAGAATGTTCATTCTGCGGTCCTGTTATTTAAATTTATTATTTTATGATTATTTCTTTAATATTATTTATTGGGTTATTTTTAGCTCTACAATTCCCATACGATGTTCTTTGTTTCAGTATTTGCTTTACGCTCTTTTTTTTTCTTTTTTCCAAATGTTTTTCTAAAAATTCCAAAACAAATCTTGTACATTTCTGTATACGACTGACCGCGTCCAGTGCATAATTCTTTAAGGCGACAAGGACTCAAGGCAAGGGCGGTGCAAGACCTATATTATAATATGGGCGTAGTATATCTAGCGAGGCCCTCTTGTGGAACAAAATAAATTTATATATTATAAAATAATGGAGATAAAACTGTGAAATTAAATTTAAAAAAATGCCTTTCAAGAAAATAAAAAAAAAATTCTTCTTTAAATCTTACTGAAATCCCATTTATAGTATTATAGTATAGGCCTATCATAGTGGGTTAGAGATTCTATCGGCTTCTATTTCACCCTACAAAATAAGAATCACTACAATTGTAACTGTTTCTGACATCTGTGTGGTCAGGGGTGGCCCTAACAATTGCGGGGACTATGCGAAACGGATTGCGTGGGGCCCAGTCTGGGTAGGGTTCGTTTTTACATTTTATTAATTCTTTACTAATTAAAAAATCACGCTCAAATTTACTTTACGAGCCTTGCGTGTAGCGAAGTCATACAGTATATCATCAAAATTCCTTCATAGATCACGCTCAATAGCAAGAATTGCCTTATTGTTCAATCTATCTTCGTGAATTGTTGACCAAAGTAATTCTTGATTAGTCTGAAGCGCAAGAAGATTCTTTCATCACATGCAAAAAACATGCCTATTGTTAAAAATATTCAGACTGCAACAAAGTGGATAGATGAGCAAAAATATCTACCTTAATTTTGAGGTATGTTGTAGAATATGCCTTAAAGATGACAAGTTGGTCTTCTTCAGGAGATTTCAATCATTTCAGGAGATTTCAGTCTTTTTAGGAGATTTCAATCATTTCAGGAGATTTCCAGTAGCTTCTGGAAAATCAGGAGGCCGTGGGAATTCTGTTCTAACTTATAATGGTTTAATTTAATAATTTACACCTAGAATAAGCGCGGGGCATAATGAATGTGCTGTGCCCACTACGAACGCATAGGTTGCAGTGGCTTAAGGCTGGCCCTCTGTGCTGGTTTGGTCAATTATTTTAAATAGAAGTTGAAGTAGTAGATTCAGGTATAGATCTTTATAAGTAATTGGATAAATCTTTGAGGCGCGAAGACTCTCGAACCGCAAGCCCTGGGCAGTTGCTCACCTTGCCTACGCCTTGCGCCGCCTCTGCCTCCCGGGGACAGCCAAAGTGTACAGCTGACACAAGCAGGTTACGCCTTTTGTCCTCTCCTCATCTACTCCTCACCCCTCCCACATTGCCACCAACGTCAGCCATCTCTATCTCCGCCCATCAGCCATGTCAATCTCAGCAGAACAGAACAAAGACATTACAAAGAAATATAGCACATGTGGAGGACATCAAGTAATGACCGGGAAGAATCCGATTATATAGCTTATTGATTAAATATTATACAAGTTTGACTTGTCTGCATGTTTGCACCTTTGGTTGATAATTAGCGTACACGCCTGGTGCAATTAATGCACAGAAGACAAGGACAAAAATATTTTGAATATACAAAAAGATACAATGACGATTTAAAAAAAAAAGTAATGCCTCTGATGTAGTCAGTACCATTCTATACTTTAATTCAGTCTATATCATTCTCTATTTACATTAAGTCATTATCATTCTCTACTAATAGTCAGTCTCTACGCTCATTAAGTCTATATGAGACCTTAAATGTATACATAAGACAATGTCATAATATCACGCCTTAAATTTATATCTATGAAATGTCAGCCTGAAGAGGTTTAGGTTGGAAGTTGAATGATAGTTCTATAGGTCTTCCTCTCCTTTTGCAACAAAATTTTAAGTAATCATGAGGGCATAGTAGCACCAGCTGTAACGAGCACAGAGTAGCACCAGCTGTAGTTAGTACAAAATAGCACCAGCTGTAGTTAGTACATAGTAGCACCAGCTGTAATGAGCACAGAGTAGCATCAGCTGTAGTGAACACATTACCAGAAGGAGTGAGAAGTAGCACCAGCAGTAGTGAGCACACAGTTGACAGTGTCAGCTATCGCTACCTGGCAAGGATCTATGGGCGCAAGGAAATAATTTTACCGATTAGCTATATCTTTAACATGTGTCAGTGACGATGCATATGATGCTGTGTATGAATTGTGAACATATATCTCGTTATTCATCTGCCACTTTTTTATTATCTTAAATATTTATCTTGAACCTATTCCTATGTTTAATAATACTATTTATTTATTACTCAATTAACAAATATCTCTAAAATTAATTTTTTCCCCTAATACAAGAATGTATAACTCTTTAAATCTGAATGTACTTATACTCCTAAATTAATCTACTGCCTAAGCAAGTAATCTTCTTAAACTTAATTCGGGGAATCACTTCTAGCAATTTAAGAAGTATGCTACACCCTGGTCCAATTGTAATTTGAATCAATACAATTCAAACTTTGTGTTTAATGAAAAAGTATTATATTTCAGTTTTGTTTAAAGTGAATTGAACTAGCAGACGATCAACTTTCTAAGACGAGAAAGGGGAGTGAATACAAAGGGAGGCAATCTGTCGTGTTGACATTTACTTACACTGGCTATTCATACGTTGCTGCATTCTTAAGACCTTCATTTAATATGGCCCCATATTTATAGTCTCACCCCGTCTGTCTATAAGTCTGACTGGTGAAAATATTTTTTTTAGCTATTTCAAGATGATGAAATACATTTTAGAAACAAGATTACAAAGAGAGTTTGTGATACACAAACTCAGAGGCGGCCCCCGTCGGAGTCGGATCCCTGTCAGATCCGCCTATTCGCAAGATGTTTCGGATGTTCCTTCTAAGTTGAAAATAATTAACTTCTCGCTGGACGACGGAGGATGGCGAGCAGGGTATAAACCTGCCTTATCTTGATGTTTGCGCACTAGACTTAAGTTCGGATTTATCGTTGGTCCCTGGCTCAATTCCTGTATGCTCCCATCCTTAAACTATCGCAATATTTCTGAAAGAACAGTAAAGGTTAAATCATATTTTCAAAAGCCTTTAGTGTTTTATCTAACCATGACGGACAGACCAACCAACAGACAAAACGCACAAAAATATGCTTCTTTCATTCTAATGGGGGCACTATACAATTTTTTTTTAGAAATCTGATTTTTTAACAAAATTAGGAAATTAGTTTAGAATCATGTCAATGCCGGGCTTTACGCTAGTACACGAAAGTCTTTTTTTTTTTTTTCCTTTTTTTTTTATCCAGTACTGAAGAGATTACATTGCCATTAAAACATTTTTACAGTTTTACAGTTTATACAACCGTTCACGTTAAAATTGTTCATAAACTGTCCAAACTTGACCGTCACTGGGATGTTCATCGTCTTTCGTTGTAGTTATTGGGATATCTATTGGAGAATGGCATTTCTTATAGTAACATTTCCTCCCTTACATTTACGTAATTGTTTTAGAATTGGTGTTTTGTTATTAAAAAATCGCTTGCATAATTAATTTGATAAATTAAACGGTTTGCTTTTAGAAAACTAAAAGTAGCCGTTGCACCTAAACGTTTCAAGCCGCATTTAATGGTGAAAAAATATTTTTCGTATCTCTTCTAGTTTTTGCGCTCTGAGTGTGACAGACGGACAGACAGACAGAAATTCATTTAAAAAATGTGCGTGATATTTATGTATTTAAAAGATTTTTTATAGTTAAATTTCCTCTCTTAGATTTACGTAATAATCTCAGAATTGGTGTTTTATTATTAAAAAATCGCTTGCATAATTAATTTTATAAATTAAAGGGTTTGCTTTTAGAAAACTAAAAGTAGCCGTTGCATCTAAACTTTTCAAGCCGCATTTAATGGTGAAAAAATATTTTTCGTATCTCTTCTAGTTTTGGCGCCCTGAGTGTGACAGAAAGACAGACGGACATTTTGCACAAACCTAATAGCGGCTTTTCCCCTTACGGGGGCCGCTAAAAATAAATAATAATAATATTTATGAACATGTAAATAATGTACAACGGAGAGATTCTTTCACAGCTAAATATTTACTAGGTGTGTGACTTTTTTTTTTATACAAGATCTAATACTTTGGCAGTATCCTGGCTCCTCCTGGCAGTATCCAGACTTCCCCTGGCAGTATCCGAATCAGATACCCCATTTGAAATAAACCGTGCTGAGATTACTCCCTTAGAGCACGGAAGAGGAAGCGTGCAGTGAGTTGTAGGGTCGCCTTATCCCCGTACAAGGACAGACCCTCTGCCACACATGGACCAGTTATCTCTCTCTCATTACCTTGTCCCGATCGTTCATCTTGCAGAGCGCGGCATTCGTGGAGAATGTGCTCTATTGTCTCATCGTCCTCGAAGCAATGGCGGCACCGTGTGTCGAAATTTTCCCTCCACCGCCCAAAGTACGCACCAACCTGGCAGTATCCAGACTCCCCCTAGCAGTATCCTGGCTCCTCCTGGCAGTATCATGGCTCCTCTTGGCAATATCCTGGCTCCTCCTGGCAGTTCTTGCAAGGTCCTGGCATTATTTACTGATTTATTATAAATTACAATTTTAGTTTCTAAAGATTTGTGTCGTTCTTCTTAAACTGTCAGGTAGAGTTGAGCCTTCGACTCATGGAACTCTTGGCCAGCAAAAGTGAACAAAAGCTCCCTCTCACCGGCCTGAATGAAAACAGTGTGTCGTTCTTGAAGTCTTGCTGGTACAGTTTACTAATATTCCATTATTATCATTTTTTTTAGTGGAAGGGTAACGGGCCCACCTCTGATGCTGTAATCAAGACTTGTTATTTACAATTTTAAAAAATCTGTCTACCCGCACAGTTCAATTGTATTAGCCTTTGTTACCCAACATTTTCCGGCCGGAAGGTCCCAACACACGAGTCACGGATCCATTAAGCCGATACTTCGCGGCCTCAGAAAGCATTGTGGGCAGTCGTTTCGAAGGGTCAGATACACAACACTAAGGCCGGTTATGGCCCGCGGCTAGTTGTTTGTGAATCTGAGAGAAGGGAGATAAAAAACCAGAGAGTGAGGTGAATAGTCGGTGCACAGGATGTGATGAATGAGAATGTCTAAGAAAAAACAACAACAAAACCACCAGATCTACACAAAGAAAACACACTGAATGCTTAAACACAATAAGAAACAGCATTATAAAATTTACGTATTGTGCGAGCACATTAACGTTGTTCTTCATCTTTTATTAATATAAATCTTGCTTCTGGGCTTCATTAGCCAGATAATATAAAGAAAGAATAAAAAAAAGAAAAGCAATGGCGGTTTGGGGGAAAGGGAAGCAATAAATGCGGGGAAAAGGGGAAGCAATAATGAATTTAATTAAGATTTAAAAACTTTTAACATTAAAATCTTTTTTTCTATTTCACTTCGTTGTCCGCCATTCTTTATCTCGTACGAGTTATTGTGAACGATCGCCATACGTTAGCGTGTGTGTCTAATTAGGGCCGGCTATAGAAGAGTAGGTCTGAGGCGGTGGACGAGGAGGGCGTAGGGGGAGTTCCGGTTCCCTAAATAATAAACCCTATCAATATTTCACCACCCTAGACGAGCGCTGTGAGCTCTTCGTTTTGTCGGGGCCATACAAGAGAAGCTTACCAATGGTAATGTAATGAGTCCTCCCGGGGCCGTCGAGCGGGCAAGCATCTCGTTCGGTTTAAGCCCAGAGTTTGCCATCAACTTTCACAGGAGTTGCTGTATAATTTCAAGTTCATGAATGTTTAACTAATACCATTAGAAAAATTCTCTCGCCCCCTCCTTCTATACTCCCTCTCCCTCGGGATTATCGGAGGGAGGCTCGAGTCGTAGATTTCCTTTCATAGCTCTAGCAGCTTCGTCGACGGACTAGGTTTTTTTTTTAGGAATGACATTTCCGGTTGCTGTAATTCCCAGAATGGTTTTGAGAATTACACTTAATGCTTTAGTCTTAGCACTAATTTTAATAGCATTTTCCAACTTAATTTTTTCTTTACGACAGTAGTAATTAAAGGTTTAGGTTTAGTGAGCTGAGTTATTGGTCTTGGGACCTCGTGTATGTGGGACAGATTGATGAAAGGTTTTAGGTGCAAAGTTTGTTAAAAAAACGCTTTAAAAAAGCAGAGCTTCTTTTTTTTTAAAACTGGCCTCAAGACTGGTCATAACCTTAAGGAAGATGGAAGTTCGTCACTAGAAAATGACAAAGATGATTGAGTGTTTCTATTGGCAGTGTATATAGTTCGTCCATCGTGGTACGATGATGACCACTTTGGCAGTGTAATACCATTTTAGACACGTATTTTCATTGTTAAATATTATTGGGCTAATCATGAATTATCAATAAGTAACATCTATATGTCTATTTACTTTCCGGCCATGATGATAACATTTAAAAAACTGATAGGAAGATAAAATAAAAGTAACAAAATAGGGTCTATCATCTGATAGTTATTCAAAACGTTTGCCGACATCTGACAGGGATGGAATTGTTTCTTGAGCGCTGTTAGCATAGAAGCAACATGTTTTGTTGTTTTTTGTCAGACAGGCCATTCGGTATTTTTGGTTCCTGTTTTCATATAAGAGGAACACATGGGTAACTACGGATGATGAAATGTAAGCACAGAAGAAGCTTTTATTGATTCCTTTTATTTACACTTGCAGGCAACAGATACTTTAAAAACAGGGTTGGGGGGAGTAATAAGTATTAATTTGATTTTTAATATTTAATTATATTGTGTGTTGGAATAGCTGCAGGTCCTCCTCATTAACAGTTGTCCACATCTCTACAGAGGACGTTGATATCTGCCACATAGAACCGGGCAATGTAATTACCGTGGACATGCTTAGCATTTATATGTCTTGTTTCACAATAGTCAGTCTCATCTAATCATCAGTCTCCAACTAATATTGAGTTCTCTGTGTGATATTCAGTTATTACAACTTTTTTCTAAGGGAGAGCATTTTAAATACTAAAACTGAATTATAACGTTTCCTGGTGCTGTTGAATGATCTCAGGGGAGGTAATTAGAGCTCTGCTTTCATCGTTTGTTACATGCCCCTGCTTAGGTTAATTGTAATCATCATGCTTAGGGGACTTATTGTCTTTGAAACAGAAAGCTGTTCATCAGTGTGACACATTTTGGAAGATGGTGTGCATAACTGTAAAACAATTTATTGCAAGTTTATTAATACCTGTAATCAACATTCATGTTTTTTTTAAAGTACCAGTACAAACGAATACTACTGCATAGAACTAAATAAAAACATAGAATTAAATCTATATTTCATCACATATTGAAATAGCGATTATGAGCAATCACAAATTTAATCGAAAAACAAGAAAAGCATAAAAAAATACTTTTTAAAAAAAGCATGTTGTAGGAAGTTTTATTATATCAATTAGTTTAGATCATTCGTGTAATTAAATCTGTAATAGATCTAGACAAACAACAATACATCTGTGCGATTAATAATATATATATCAATTGTTTTTCTTTAGCGCTATTTCAAGCTTTTAGATTTCTCAATACTCTAAGATTCTATCACTGGACCAGTTGGGCAAATAGGAAGGGTCAGAAAGAAAGGGATATCTCGGTGGATTTTAACCGTAATTGGTTTTTAAAAGCATGTACACACAAACTAGGAGAATGTAACGACCTGGATTCGAACTCGTGACTCACGCCTCCTCGAGTCAACGTGCTAACCACTCTGCTACTAACCACTTTGCTAGTGAGGTACTTATGACTAGAGAGGAATGTACAGTTATACATTGTTTTGTTTCCATTTAGACCGGCGACCTATAAAGGGGACTAATTCAGCTTATAACACAACTTCATTCAAGTACAATCTCTTTCCCTTGTTCGAGATACCAAACAAAAATATTAATTTTAAATATTAACTAATTGGTAATAATTTTTTTATAGATTCTTGTGTTGTCAGTAAAAGAAATAATTGTGGAGCAGTTCAGCCTAATCCGAGATTGGGTGTGAGACAAATAACTTGTTTTTTGTGAGTTGATATAAGCTTTTTAATAATTTACATTTAAGTATCCCTCCTATCCATTTAACTTTAATTGAGTAGTTCAAAGTTTGATCCCTGCCCCGCAAGGGCGCAATGATCTTCTTTGCTGAAAACAATAAATCTAAGACATACAAATAAGAACTACTTTAGAGTTTAAGGAATTTTTGGGTTTACAGTTTCACTAGTGCTAATCTTCGCTAGCTCTTACAATTCTTCCAATTTAAATTGTGCCCTGGAGCTTACCGGATCATGTGGATATTTGTATGTCTTCAAGAATCTCTAAATACTCTGTGCTTACATAATTAGCAATAATTTATTTACAAATGCTTGCGAATAATGTAAGTTTAATTTCCTTAAACAAATCGAAATATTGTTTCTAAACACAGGCTATATCTACCAGAGTGAAAGTCCTAGGACAACCCTCTCTTTTTCCCTTTTTTAACCTAGTAAAAGATTAGAAACAAGCTGATCGGTACTGAGATATAAAACTAGCGTTCAGTGATGTCAAATACTTTCAATTTTGTACCTTAGCTTTTCCTCTGTCTAACTCTCTCTCTGGGTTTATATAGAGCTAGTCATCCGGCGGCGTAGCATACTCCGTTTTTTTGCAGGGCCAACTTTAGGCCACTGCAACCTATGCGATCTTAGTGGCACCCGTACTTTTATAGGATCCGCGCTAATTTTAGGTGTATAAATTATTAAATTTAACCATTTTATACCTTATAACAGATTTCCCGCGGCCACCTGCCGATTTAACAGGAAGTCCAGGAAATCTCCTAAAATTGCAAAATATACGAAAAAGTCCTGGAAATATCCGGAAATTATTTAAATCTTTTGAAACCTCATACAAATCTCCTGAAATATATAGACTAAAAATTGTAATTTTCTTTCGCCTCTTAAATTACCTAGCATAACATAATAAAAGAGTGACCTTTCCATTGTGTCCAAAGTCCCAAGCATGTTTTGTCGCCTCGATAGTTTCTAGTGAGTAGATTACCCCCCCCCCCCTTTTTTTTTTAGAGATAGACATAAAAAAAAGAGTGATATTGCAACGGTCCGGCCCTGCTATTTTTTTTACTTACGTGTGCTCTCCCCCCCCCCCT
>JADKLZ010040920.1:37018-48542 GCA_021533235.1 Biomphalaria straminea
GCGCCCCGGCGCCCAACAAAGCACGCGAGCGATTGTATAGAATTACCTTAATTACAGTCTTTTCGTAGTTTCTGATGCTTGAGTAGAGGGCGCTCGAAAGGGGGGAGGGGCAGCGCGGGGGGGGGGAGAGAGAAATCGGCCGAACACACGAACGAAATATAATGGGTAGCGATCGTTTGGGAAGCAGCGGGGGTGAGGGCGCCACATATGGAGGAGTAAGTGTCGATGTTAAGAGCCTGGGCGTCAGCCCTAACTGCGCTGTTACTGCGTCACTTTGTCTCAGGCCGGAGCGTGTGAATGGTGGGAGATAGACGGAGAGCAGTGTGACATTTCCCGTTAAGTCTATTGGATTATTGAACAAAACAAGACGCTAGTTTCCCTGGGATCAGAAGGTCGCCTCTGATGTTGTATTGACCTTTTTTGTGTGTGTACGCTTTAGTCATGAAGACGTGTACAAGCTCAACCTACCCAGTTGCTGCTACTGCTGCTTCTTCCATTTGGAGGATATAGGTTAGGAAACAAATTACTGCGAAACAAACAACAACAGCAACAGCAACAACAACAACAACAACAACAACAGCAACAGCAACAACAACAACAGCAACAGCAACAGCAACAACAACAACTACAGCAACAACTGCAGCAACAACTGCAGCAACAGCTACAACAAAAACAACAGCAGCAGCAAAAACAACAACAGCAGCAAAAACAACAACAGTAGCAACAGCAACAAAAGTATAAAAAAAAGATATAAGAAAGAACACGTTTTTTTTTTAAATTATTCATTTTGCAATAACTTCTATCGTCGGGTAACGGCTCCTCTAAGAGGACAATGGCTTCTCTCAATGAGCAGTAGCCAGTCTCAGAGGAAATGCTCCTCTAATCGGGTAGCGGTACTTCTCAATGGGAAGTGGCTCCTTTCAGTAGACAATGACTCCCTAAAGAAAATGGTTACTCCAAGTTGATAGTTCTTATCAATGACCATGGATCCTGTTTGTTCATAATTGGTCTATGGTCTCTCTTTCCTCCACTTTCCTTTCCTGTTTCTTTGTGTTGTTTTTACTCTGTCACAAATTACATGTTCATTTTCCTGTTTTGGTATTTATACTGGAAGCATCCTCGACTTATAGTAAGTTGAATAAGCGGCTGCACTTGTTTTTTTAGCGTTAGTAGCATTCGGCCTACAAGGTGGCACAATAACTTAGCACAAGCCTTTTGATTCCACATATGAACATTGCAATTTTTTTTTTATCTCGAAAGGCTGTCACAAAGGTTAGCAAAGGGCAGCAGAGATTCACCTCCCCTGTTTTAGCTGTAACTTTTATTCTTTGCTTATCTGACATTTATTTCCAGATGAGGAAAAGCAAAGAAGAGAAAGAATTCAAGAGAAAAAGAGTCTATTGTTAAATATTTGTCTATTGTTAATATATATTCTACTTATAACTAAACTTTGGAAGAACATATTTGTGCAATACCTCTATTCAAGTCACAACTTCATTGAACCTGGATCCAAGAAGTTGGAAATCTGATCTCAAAAACGGCTCTAACGATTTTCCTATTAGTTTAACAGTTGATGTAGAAGAGAAGAGAATCTCTAGCTCGCTGGACACATGAAAAAAAAAACAAATAAGTTATATATCATGTTATAATTTTTCAAAGTAAAAAAAAATAAATGTAAATTTAGCGAGAGATTAAATCTAGGTCTAGAATCTAGATCCTAGATATAAATAAATATAGACTGGAAAAAGGAAGTAACTTAATGTAACTTGAAAACATGTATATCTATTGAATTCGGATTTCCGAATTATGAAAAATAAAAAAATTGCGTGATCTTCAGTCTTAGAGATTAAACAAAATTTATAGACATAAAATAAAGTACACACAATTGCTATTCACAAATTATCATTTCATAAAAATCTCTAATTGGCCAGTCTATATTTATTTATGTCTATGGTCTACATTCAATATAGAGTTTGAAAGAACTATCGCGTTCTTTAAATGACTATCGAGAGTTTCCGAATGTAAGGCATTATTCATTCAGGAACAGGAGTGGACTGGGTATCAAAATCGGCCCGGGCATTTCTATACCATCCGGCCCATAAATTGAACAGCATATGATTGATACACAGTTCTAGGGTTACCTGTCCTCAAAATCTTTAAGTTAAATTTGATAACGTATCGACCGACAGCTGTACACAAGCTTACAGTGAACACTATGTCATTATAAGGAATAAAGGCTTTATGTTGCTTTGTAATCGCAAAGTGTATAGGCCCTAAAAGGATGAAGCTTTGACTACTACATTATTTCGGAAAATGTGTTAAATTAGTAGACCTTAGTGGAGACTTTTAAGAAATTACTTCGCTCATACTCAGAGGCCACTTCCCCTGAAAAAGGAATACTTTAAAACATTTAATAATTTAATAGGGTGCATCTACGAGGCCCTTATCTTATATAATGCAGATGTGATTAAAAAAAAAAGAAGATTCTTGCTGTGGTCCTGCCGGCCCATTTGGATACCGGTCCACCGGGCATTTGCCCGAATGCCCATATAGCCAGTCCGCCCCTGTTCAGGAATATAATATAATGATGTTCAGGAAAATTTTGCCATCGTCCTCTAAGTCTAAATGTAAAGGCTATCATTGGAATTATTCAATAATAATTATAATAATAAAGAAAACATGACGTAGTCGGCCGTAGTGATAACTGAGTACATTTAAAAGTGCATTAAAAATATCCAAGCTTTACTAATATGTTTTAAAGTAAATCTAATTCATATTACATCTAGATATAAACTAGATCGTAAGAGTTCTAAATCAGAAGTCTACGTCTAGAGACTAGTGTTATATCTAGAGGTCCATATAATGATAATATCAAATATCGCTGAACTATGCCTTGCCCAATTAGCGATGTACATTCACAATACTGACGGTGTCAGAATCACGGGTTCAGTACCTGGTTTGAACAAATATTTTTTATTAATAATAATTTATAATATTTTTATTATATTTTAAGTTGTATAATGGAGGTATTGTCTTTTTTCTTTAATTTTATTTTTGTTTTTCCTGTTTAAAATAGTTTTCCTTTCAATTTTTTTTTTTTACGATTGACTATGTCCTTGGTAGCCCGCTTGTAAACCTATTAAATTTAAAAGACCATGACTGGTACTAATAAAGTTTGGACCACCATAGAGACGAAATAGATTTTACGGTTCTCAAATCTTATTGGCCGTCTCTTGATTATGAAATTTCTCCTTGACATTGTCGCCATTGGTTTAGTCAATGATGGAGTAATAGATCTCATTATTTTATTAATTTTGATTCATTTGTCTTTTTTTTGGAGGAAAAAAAAAAGTAATTTATACTGTTTTATAATTTTGAGATGGACAAGAGGTCAAGGTCCCACTCTCCTCTATACGTGGACGAATGAATGCTGTCCTTGAGCTGGACCAGGTTCATTTAGCGTGCTTCGCTGTCTTAGTTTCCTGCAATTTGGAGTCTCGGTCGCTACTTCGATTTTGTTTAACGGTACAGTTCAACAAGTCTGGCAATCAACCCAATTAACAATGTGCCTATAATAAAATCAACAATAAACAAACAACACACTCAACACAACACAATACAAACAATACAATGAACACGACATAATACAAACAGCACAATCAACACACCATCAGCATAATAAGAACAGGTATATATAAATCTACTCAGTGTCACAGCATATACAGTTCTAATAATAAGCCTATAAAACTAGACTTAGAAGGCGGTGCGCATAATGTTCCGAACGTATATTAATTTATTAAACTCTTCAATGAAAAGGGCCTACATGCGGAAATGCTCGAAGATGAATAGTGTGCTCAATATAATGATTTTCTAGATCTCTAGCCAAATTTTTTTTTTTAACTTTCAAAATTAGAACGGTTCAATTAGATTTTTTCCCAATGTGGCCAAATAGCTAGCAATTCATTTCCCAAAGATATACATCAGCTGTCAAATTGCTAGGAAAATTTTCAGTCTCCGTTTTTTTTATAGGCCACCGAAAAGACGCAATTAGTTTTGTGTGGTCTGTCCATTCGTCCGTCCGTCCGTCCCGTCTAGATCTCGTAAAATAGAAAATATATTAAAAATCCATCATAATATTTTAGACCATTCAAAGTTCTGATGCAAAGGCTACAGATTTCTTTTCTGAAAGCAAAAAATCTAATTTTTTTAATCAACTAATCAAGCAGATTGTCATAAAAAAACACACCATTTTTACAACTATTCATTATTAATAGTAACAAACATAGCAGCCTATTTAGTAATGGACAAAATAGAGTACCATATTTTCAACACATTTATTAAAAAAAAAACTGTCTTTGCAACCCTGTTTTTTTTTGTTTTGTTTCTTTTTTAATCTAACATTCATTATTTATTAAGAGTAAAATAATCGCGCTATAAGTTGTCTTAAGGAGGTATTGCTTTTTTTTAAAGAAAGTGTTTTAAATGTCTTTTTCTTGTTCATGTCTTTAATTATTACTGCACTTTTAGCAGTGCTGAATCGAATTGTATAAGCTCTTCTGTGTGTAGAGTTAATTTACTTGGACACATCGGAGGATATGATTTTCTCCCTTGGTTTGCAGAAAAAGTTCCCGTTACCTTTGAGTGTCCAGTTTTCACTGGCGTATTGAATAAAGTTTAATTTTGTGGTAAATTATATAATCTCTAAAAGCTAATTATCTGTTAGCGAAAAGAGAACTGTCTTGCCATGCTCACATCAGCAGTATTTTAAGTTTCAATATCACTGCCTGGTTTGGCAATCTAAACGTAAAAAAATAAAAATGAACTGCAGAAAATCCTAAATGCTGCTAGCAAACTACATTCGGTCAACTGTTCGAGAGAAACATTCGTAAGAAAGCTAAAAATGTTTAAAAATTAATTAAAAAAAAAAAGAAAACATCTGGCCAGGATTTTGAGATTTTACCATCATAAAGGAGATAGAAGAAACTGTTTACAAAAAGACAAAAAAAACAACAACAACACTCCTTTGTTGCCCTGGCACTACGTATGATTGTACAGAATTGATCTGACTTAAATATTTCACGTTTGAGTGAAAGTAGTGTGCATATATTAGTTTCAGTGGCGTAGCTAGAGTATATGATGCCTGGTGCGGTACCTCATCTTGGTGCCCACCCAAAAAAAAAAAAAAACTAACTAAATAATAACATTGCAAAACCTTACTTTTTTGTTCAAAATAATATATATTCTTTATCAAATATTGTTAATTTAAAAAAAATCACTTTTACATTAACATACAACCAGTGAATTTTACGCGCTTTCTTGCTGGCAAAAGTATCAATAATTTTATCAAAATCAATTTTTTTTGCACCAGCTCTTGTTAAACGGACAAAATGGTAAAATTAGTGAGTCGTAAATTTGTCATCGTTGATTGCAAGTAATTCTTGATCAGTTTAAGTTTGGAAAAACTTGCATGTAGCGACGCTTACCGCAATAGTAAAAAATATGCGAATCATGATGACGATATTCGGGACTGAATCATCTAGCGGATATTTTTTTTTTAATTCAAGAGCTCAACATGTCCTTGTTTTGGAAGTTCGGAGGCTTCTGATGAAACTGTGACTAACCGTTGAAGCCTCTTTCGCTTCAGCAGAAATTCGTTTCTATCAATGTCGCTATGAGTACTATCGAGATTGATAGGATTCAATAGCTGGGAAGGCGTCACAAATTCATATCTATCTGCTACCTCATGAAGTTGCTCGAATCGGGGGATTTTTTTTTAACAATCCTGTCCAAGGTAGAATAAATTTCCCTTCGTAGCTCTTCTTTGTGTGTAAGTACAGAGTCGTCACTATTCTCACCAGGCATCTTTTTCTTATGGCCAATACTTTTTGAAGGTTCTGTACTGATTCTCAGATCTGAGCACACGCTTTCGGCAAAGGTAATGCTGTCTTCAGCGATGTCCTCTCGATTGCTACTTAAAAATGTCTCAAATGTTTTTAGTTTGAGTGAGCAGTCTCGAATACACATTGCGCATCATTAATTTCAGTTAATACAGGAGCCCCAAATCCAGGATAGGTGAGAAAATTAATTCTCTCCGTAATTATTTACCTCATTCTGGTGGAATCAACGTTGGTATCGTCAGTTAGGAGAGAAAGAGTTTTAAAAGACTGAATAGCAACTAATAATTCACCTGCTTCAGATATAGTCGATGAATTTTCATCTCTGCTAGTTAATGTCTCCAGAGTTTCTATAATTTTAGAAAATTTATCCCTAACCATCTTGACGGCTTCTCCTCTGGCGCTCCAGCGGGTCTCAACTAAACGTTTAAGGCTAGTTCCGGTTATTTTGATGAGGATATCCCAGCGGTGTGTTGAAGTTTAGAAAAATGCGTGTCTTTCCCCCTGCAGTCCATTATGTCTAAGCCATTCGAAGGCAGTTTCTCTAGAATCATCTCAACGATTCCAGCAGCATGCTTGTCCTTTGTGTCGATGCAGTCAATAAAAGACTCACGAACCTGCACCCCGTCATTATCCATGACAACGTACCGTAAAGTTTGGGAATTTTGATCCAGCTTTGAGATGTCAGGTGTACTGTCAAACATAATAGAAAAATATTTGGCTTGTTTTACTTGCTGTATGATTTTTTAACGTGATCCCCCAATATTGTAATAAATTTATTTTGTATTTGTGGAGACATGTATGTATTCCCTCAAGAGTGGATCGTACTTTGATAGTAATTTTACTAACTCCAAGATATTGCCTTGATTTTGTCCTTCCAACACTTCTTCAGCTCGCTCGCGATGCCCTCAAAGTGCTAGATTTTGCTTTGAGAGAAAACGAATGATGTCTAAGATTCTCTTCAGGTAGTCTCTCCAGGTTTTCGTCTCTTGTATAATCAAATCTTGGGTTTTGTTGTCAATACTGTTCCCTACTCTCAGGCGAACTTCAAGTTTCCTAAAAGCAAGCGATGACTGAATGTGAGCTCTGCTGATCTCATGTTTTTCTTTTTTCGGGGATACCCTCCACCACTCATTGAATCCATCTTTAAATGAAGATTTGATACTTGTTGAGAAGAGTATGCAGGGGAAGCAAAATAAGGATTCTTTTTTTTTGGCGAATAACATTTCCACTTTCTAAGAACTTTCTCGCCGTTTGACATTTGCCGGAAAAACCAAGCTTGAAAGCCTTTCCTTTTGCTGATTCTTGATGTCTATACACCTCTCTGAATTGACTGTTCATACGCTGAACTGTTTCAGATCCTTGACTGACAAGGTGTATGCGAATTATCTGTGATGACATCAGGCCAATCTCCAATGTCGTTCAGTCTAAAGTTTATTATCCTGCTTTCTGTATTGTTTACACTGTCTGATGGTTCAACTTCTTCAGTATGACATGCTTGTGTGCTGTCTTTTAGTCTCTAGAACCTGTGGTAATGAAGTCTTTTCTTCTTTTTCATCATTCAGATGTCGGCCTCGTCATTGTTTCTGGATTCAATGATAACCGTCAAGGAGATGAAACAAAATAGCGACATGACTAGTTTATAAATCGTTAGATAATGTTTAAAATACTGTAGTTTATGTTTGTTCGTGTCCATACACTTAGTCGTTTTTGCTGAAAAGCTCAGGGAAATAGGAAATTAATAAACACTGGGGGGATTTTGGGGCCCCTCTCCACTTGGTGCCCTGTGCGGGCCGCACCACCCGCACATTGGTAGCTACGCCACTGATTAGTTTCTATAGGTATAATGCATTTGTACAAAGCTTCTATCAACACACTCTGTCTGTCTGGTTAAAATTTTTACGTTATTTCTCCGACACTCAATCTTGGAACAAACTGAAATTCTTATTTCTCTACCAGACAACACAAGAATCAATACAAAAACATTCAAATATTTGGTAATTCATTCTTTCATTCATTCATTCTCCAACAGCGGAGAGACATTGTACCTGACTGAAGCTAGTCCCCCTCCTTTACAGGTCGCCGTTTGAAGTTGAAACAAAAAAATACTGAACTATACAATCTTCTCCAGTCATTATTTCCCTCACTAGTACAGTCATTAGTAGAATCCACCCAGATATCCCTTTCTATCTCCCCCCCCCCTCCGTTTTGCAGGTAAGTGTTAGAATCATAGCGTTTTGAGAAAGCTAAAAGCATGAAATAGCGCTAATAAAAAACAATGGGTAAAAATATTATTAATCGCACAGATGTACTGTTGTTGGTCTTGGTCTATTACAAATTTAGTTAAATGACTGATCAGAATTAATTGATTCAATTACACTTCGAATATATTTTACTTTTGCTTTGGTTTTCCTTGTTAAATGCATAAGTCAGTTCCTCGTGTATAATAATGATGATGATTACCAGGTCGATTTTAAATATTTAAAATCGACACTAGCAGCTGGGAAAAAGTAGCACTGGATAGATCCACGTGGAAAGAGAGCATAAGAGAAGGGTCTCGGATTGCAGATGCCATACACAACAGAAGCAGAAAGAAGGCTGAAAATGCAGCTGCGCCTGGTGATTTTATATGCCCAACCTGCATCCGCAGCTGTGTATCAAGGATTGGCCTCTTTAGCCACACAAGAAGTTGCAAAGGGAAAAGATCGTCCCATGAGACGTAAAATGCCACAGACAGATTACCAGGTTATTAGATATTTGCTTAAGCAGATTGGTCACGTTACAGACGTGTAACCAGATTTATCCCCAGCTCACTCTAGTGCTGTCATCTTTGAAATTGTATTTGTAAACAAACTGTTGTTTCTGAATGTTTTCTCTCTACTAGAGTGTTGCCATTGAGTGCCAGAGTACATGCCCCTGTAAGATCCTGATTGTTATCTGCTATAAAGACCAGAATGTAGTTAAAAAAACAAAGCACATGGAGACTCGCTAAATAGAAGGGTTGAATTGAATAATGTGTTTGTGTTTGTTTGGATCCCTTCAGACAGATAATACCAACAGTTGTAATGTAATCTCTTGCTAATGGAAAATTCGAAAGTTTGTGTTTGGGTTTATTACACCAGAGAAAAGTTTTAAAATAAATACAATCACTGTAGTCTATGTGTTTATTACACCGGATACAATTCCAGTTGTCTATGTGTTTTATTGTCAGTATAATCCCCCCCCCCCAAAACCAATTTCTTTTTATTTTTGGGGGGAAATAGACTTAGAGCTAGAGCTAAAAATGTATTGCATTAACTTTTTATTTCATTTTTTTTTTCAATTATATATTTCTTTGCCATTTCCAAAGATTTTTGCACTCAAACGATAAGGCAATAAGTAAGGTTAATTTAAATAAAATAATACTCTACTCAATCTTTTTTAAAAATAATAAATCCAGTCTGGCCAGCTTGCCTCTTGGGCCTTCTAACCTAGTAACTAGGGCTTCGTCTATCCATAAAATCAGATTAGATTGTTCTTGAATAAAAATTATGGTTGCATCGTTTTCATAGTTTTTGTATTAGAAAGGCCCTTACAGCACATGAGGTAGATGACTTAACGAGGTGTGTTACCCCCTTAAATAATCATGTCTGTTGACAGTGTAAATATTCATTGCAAGTTATCGATATTGTCAACGCCATTATCGTTGACTGTATCATCCCCGAAACAATATGCCTTGGCTTATGTGTTCAATCATTCCTTAAAAGGATGAAGGCAGGGACATTAAGGCGAATTCACATCAAATGTGGAATCTTGGATCAATACTTTTAAATTGCTGTTAATGTATAACATAAAAAAAAAATTCCTTTAAGAAATCATAGAAATATAAACTCAATGTCTGTTGTTGATCTGACACAAATAGTTTAAATCACAGACACACAGGGAAAAAAATGAAGAAAAAAAAAAGAAAGAAAAATGCGGATCAAAAGAAAACGGAAGAAAGTCTCAAATTGAAACGTATGGCGATGACCGAAATAGGACAAAAGAAAATGCCGAAATAAAAGGAGAGAGAGGGAGAAAAAAAAAAGGTCTGGGAGACAGTAAGAAAATAGAGTCATCTAAATTAAAGAATACGGTGACAATTTTGGCGCTGGAATCAAATTGTTCAGACGTTGTGAAGTGAGTTCGAGTTATGGACCTTGTCTTGAATTGTGTACCTTATTATGGAATTATTTTCAAAAAATATAGATCTATTGGCTTGTTCTGGGTTTAGTGCAAGTACTTCATATATTTAGTTGTATGTTGTTTTGTTTTTTTTACCTGTGTACATGTACATCTGTAGTACAAAGTAAAGATTCGTCTTGTCGTAGAATAGTTTTTGATACAATCTAAGTATCTTTTGTTAGCTGCCCCGAAAGGGGAAAAGCCACTATTATTTTTGTGTGGCATGTCCGTCCGTTCCGTTTAGATTGCAAAAACTAGAAAAGATATTGAAAATCCGAAATCAGTTTTTTTTTAGATCTTTCAAAGTTCAACCGCATTTTGTTCTCTGAAAGCGATCCGTTTCACTTTTAAAATTAAAATTGCAAGTAATTTTTTTTTTCATAAAAGCACACCATTTTTATACCCATTTCACTATAAATAGGAGAAATCAGGGAAGATGATTTTGATAAGGGCCTATTTATTAATTATTTATTATTACTTTTTATGTATACTTTTGTAAACATGTATGTAAAATTTAATAGAATGTAAAAAAAATGTATTTGTTTTACTAAATTTATATTTTCATAACTTTTAACATTCATGCTGAAACTATTGAAATCTGCCTTTTTACCCCCCATTAGTGGGCTATTAAATGGCCGATCCTGAGTTTGACTTACCCCTGAACACTTTCTTTGTAATGTTGTATACTCGTAAAAATGTCAAAATGTTTTACATGTTTCGGAAATTCCTTCAGAGTTGAAGATAGTTATTTCCTAGTCCAAACTTCCTGCAGGACGACGGGGATGGGAGCGGGCAGGGTTTGAACCCGTGACCATAGGTAAATCGATACGACAGTCCAGCGTGCAAACCGCTCGACCAGGCAGCCATCTTACAAGGACACTCTTAATAGCGCTGTCAAGGAATGTGATATGGACATGGCTGGGAAACACTAGTGCTCGACCGCTCCTCATGGCGTGAATCCGTGAGTGTAGAAGTCTCAAGATACGAGGCAAGGAGAGAGGTCATCAAGAAAGAACCCAGAGCCAACAAAAGGCTGAGAAAAGAAGAAGGCCTATCTGCAGTAGACCAAACTTACCCAAGTGCGTGGCCGGCTTTTTCAAGTATTAATAGTACACTACTATCTCCTTTAATTCTTCCGTATACCACTTTTCTACTCTACTTCTTTCATCTCATTTGCCCCTCTTTTTCTTACTTTATTCAATCTCTTACTCTTTTTTTTCTCTAATTATTTCTGTCTTGCTCCTTGTTTCTCTCCTCCTAAATTCGTCTTTTACTATATCTCGTTTTTGTGTGTGTGTGAGCTTTTTCTCTTCGTCTCAACCTATCTTTACTTATATAGACTTTCATTTCATAGCTCTTCGTGGTCAAAGATGAGCACATCTCTCATTTCCTAGGAACTCGAAGATGAGCACATCTCTCATTTCCTA
>JADKLZ010040948.1:0-11911 GCA_021533235.1 Biomphalaria straminea
GCCATTCTCTAGAATATTTATTAATTCAAGTTGTCAATTCAGCCATTATCTAGAATATTTATTATTGTGCTAATGTATTGAGGAAAAGTTTTGAAAAACTTCACTATTCCCTACTGTGATAAATACTAATGCTTGTTCAGATAAAGCAAGGAACATCGACAGAAAGTGTTTTTGTTCTCAAAAGTGTGGAATTAATTGTAACTTTAATGTGCTGGGTAAATAGCTGAGTAAGAACCTGCCCCATATTGTGTTGTATGCAAAGTGGAAGATGAGAATATGTGTCTGTGCACGTATCAGGAATACTCCGACAGGCTAACTTGGTTCAAAAGAGTTTATACAAGCCTAGGCTGCTAAAATTTTTCTTTAACACTCATGAGTCCCCTAACAAAATATTCTTGAGTTATGGGATAAAGGAAGGAAGTCTGATTTCTGAGAAAAAGCTATCTTATTTTATGGAAAGTTCTTTTTACTAGTGCCTAAGATTAGTACAAAAACAACAGCCAACTTCACATAAAAAAACTTAGTTTAGGTTTAGGTTAGTGGTGCATGACTTACGTTCCTCTGACCAGGTCAGTTATGGCTTCCGTCACAGAGTCGTCCCCAGCTGACGTGTACTGCTTGCTTCGCTCATCCAAAACCTCCACAAACTTGGCAGGGAACCAACCCCTCAGACCATTCAGTTCTCCAATCCAGCAGTGCTCATCCCTCTGAGAGATAATCTGTAGACAAACAGGAGAATAAAACTATGTGAAGAAAAAACAACATCTTAGCAGCTTGTTGAATGTAAAACATAAAGTTATGTATGATTCACTAAGCCATGAGCATCCAGTAAATTAGAATAAAAGCAGTGGGAAGGGTGGTCGAGAGGCCAAGTGCGGCTTGAGCTTGGCTACCTAGAAGGGGGCTCGAGGTTCGACACCTGACTCGGGCAGAGTTGTGTTTACTGAGCGGCCAAAGGCAGCACGGGAAACCAACTCCTAGATACCCCCTCCCCCCCACTGGTCCAGAAATGAGATTGGACTAAAGCGCTCTGAGCATGCTATAAGCATGAAAGTAGCGCTATATAAAAGCTATAAAAAAAAAAAAAAAAAAAAGCAAATGGTCAATATTTGAGCTGTCTGCCCTTTCTAGCAAGAAGTATAATTATAATTCATAGAACATTAACATGGTACATCCATGTTAAGATCATGTACTTGCTTAAATAAACTTTCTCAAGCTTTATGAAAGTATAATAAATATATTTGAAACACTGTTATTATATCATCCAATACAGGGCAAACAGTTTTGCTCAGCTTATATGAATGGGTATATAGCTGCATGAAAATCTTTTATGTATTTCAAGAAATAAGGCTTGGGTTAAACTAAAAAAGATTATCCAGGTTCCTTTACAAGCAACATGAAATATCATTTTGTTGGTTTTTTTTTTTTTGTGCTTAAAATTAATAATAATAATACCCAGCAAACATGTGGTCAAATAGTTTAAGTTTTTTTTTTGTTTTTATTTCAGACTCACTGTGATAATGTCATTTCTTCTAAAACCCAGTTCATCATCGTCATGTCTCTCAAAGTCCAATAAAGCCTTAGCTCTTCGATGTCTGTTTCTTGCTACGTTCACATAATTTTCCAAATCTTTTGCATGGCTTTCCATGCTGTAATCAGCTGTTAGGATCTACAAGGAAAAAAAAAGGGTAATATACAACAATGAAAAATAACTTTAAAAAAAACAACATATAAACTAGCAAGGCAATAAAATGAAACATAAGTAATGAACAAAAAAGATAAAGGCATAACTTATATTAAAATAGTGTTCTTAAAAAGGTTTGATTCATCAACATATAAAAGAATAAATTTGTTTAGAAATGAATCTAAACAAATTAAGCCAAATAGAATTTTAAGTTTATTAATATCTGATGCATAAATATATTTCTTGCTTACAACTTTACTGTTTTTCGGATCCAAACTTTGAAAATGTCTGGCTACTTGAAGTATGGCCTCACGGAGGTCTACCAGCAGTTCTGTCTGTCTGATGTTTTTAGCTTTGCCAAAGTCCTCCTCTTCATTGCTGCCACCCCACAGCACAGACATGAGTGACCTTGACCTTCTCAGGTGCCTCTTGTTGAGTTGCTGAGAAAAAAAAAAAAAAGAAAACTGGTGAACAGAATTGATTCAGCAGAATAAATGAGTGGGACTGTAGTAAGGTTTTCTTGTAGTTGCAGATGGCTGCTTGACTTCAACAGATTAATATGGGGATATTTGAATGCCTTGTATGGGTGTATGTATCCTTGCAAGACAAAAAACCATCACCATAACAAGTAAAAAAAACTATCACCATAACAAGTAAAAAAAAACAAAAAAAAAAAATTTAAGTCCAGACTGTCGAATAAACTTAAACCATGTTTAATCTGTTAAGGCCAAAGCCGAGTCTCTGCCAGTAATCAATGTCTTCTGCTTGAAGTCCTAATAGCAACTAAGCAATATTAGCATAAACAAGCCAAACTGTCAGGTCTCTTCAAAATGTCTAGTTCAAAGTCAGTCATTTAGGGCGTGTTCAATGCTAACAGGACATATTATCTTTAACAATTTAAAATATAACACACAATGTAGGTGTGTGGGCAGATACAACAAATCATAAGCTTAAGTCTTGTTCTTTTAGAAAAACTGTATTACTTTTCAATGATATAAATTTACTGAAAAGTCGTGAGAGTCTTGATGATATTTTCAAAGGCCTATCTAGTGAGCTTACCTGTTTTGGTAAATTTCTGGAAGATTCTGGGTTCACAAGTGATCCCTGGTCAGCCATTAAGTAAGCCAAATGTTTTCTACGGTGTGTGTCCACATGGACATCAGTTAATGAGCCAGACACTCGAAAAGCAACCTGGAAAAATGAAAATAAATTGCGAACTCACTAGGAAGGAAAAATTGAACTTTGAAATTTTATTTGCTGGAATTATTTCATCTATCAATCCTTGTAATGTTAAATTCATCATACATTGTAATGTTAAATCAATCATTCCTTGTAATGCTACATCTATTATTCCTTGTAATGTTATATCGCACTAGAATGTATTTTTTTAAGACTATAAAAGGAATTTTAAATTCAAGGGGAATTTTATTGGATAGGAAATAATAGACGGCAGCAAAAGTAGAAAATGAAATAATTTACAAAGTTAAATGCCCAAATTTAAAATAATATGCAGCATTATTAATATTGTTAGACATTAAAACATTTTACAAATGTTGGGCAGTCGCAGTCCAAAGAATTAGACCATATCAGGAAGAAAATTGAAATAATGTAAAAATAATTACTTTATAATTAATTAAATAAAATGTAGTGAATTTTTTGGTCAAGAATTCAACACTTGTCTAATACTTTATTGTCATGGCATGGACAAATTGCTATTTTGTTTAGGCACTAATGGAAGGGACTAGCCAAAAAAAATAAATAGTAAGAACACATTTGGTGTGAGCTTTTATAACTGAATTATCATAATTAACTCTATCAAACCAGCAACAATTTTTTTTTTTTTTAAAATCTGTATGCAGATGTTTTCATCTTTTAATAATAAGGTTAAAAACTTGAAGACATAACAGCACAAAGTAAGCCATGTTAACAGCACAAAGTAAGCCATGTTGAATCATATTATAAGACAAACATTTGAATCAAAATTTAACTTCAGGATAAAAGACTTTGGAGAATATATGTTGTACAAAGAAATGAAAGAGATAAAATAGAAAATGAAAGTTGAACTCTGAAAACTTGTTATACGGAATGGTGAAGATAAAATACTAAACATTTATGAAATCAAAAAAATCTGCTTCCTCTCTGACCTCAATAAGTTCATCTACGTCTTCAACATCTCCGGGAACATCAGACAGAGCGTTAAATATCTGAGCAGAGTTGTCCAAAGTCTGAAGCTCTTGCTCCTTGGATAGAAAAAAATTTTTTTTTAGTGTTAACAATGTAACAATGGTGGGCCTTGGTAAACATTAAAAAAATAGTATTACCTCTTCTTTCATGTTCATGCGAATTAGATTTAATATCAGGTGGCCGAGCCTTGCTGGGTTAAATAAATGCCCTGCCCAGCCTGACTGTCGGACAATAAAAAGTTCATACCGGCTTTTGCCATCCATCCATCCCAGTGGTGCTACAGCCCGTGGTCTGCTTTTAGTTTTACACATCCCTTCATTCATATCTCTAAACGCGTTCTTGTTTGCAAAGAAGTACACTATAGTAAGCCTAGTGACGTAAGCAGCGTTTTTCCCGTTTACGTCATGGAAAACTTTCATTCATAAATGTTCCATTTCATTCATAAAACCTTCAAACCAAAATTAAATTTAGACATTTTCATATCGAAATAACGGTCGAACTCGAGTTTTCCCGATGTGGCCAATGAGTTGAGAATTTTTTTCTCACTAATACGCACATACCTTGAAATTTTAAAGAAAATCGTTAGAGCCGTTTTCGAAATAAAATTTATATATATATAAATATATATATATATATACAAGAATTGCTCGCTTAATAGTATAGGATTTTCAAATTAAAAGCAAAAAATTTTATAGCACTGATTTAGTTCTATAACAATACAATTTTCTTAAAAGAAATTACTAAGGCTAAATGTAAACTAATGTTGCAAATGTTTTCGAATTAAAATATATTTATAAACTTGGTTTTAAAAAATTTAAATTTTGTTGAAAAAAAAAAAAAATGTTTTGTTGATTTTTTTTTTATTAAACAACTACATATTTGAATGTTAAAACAAAATCACTAAGTATACAAATAAAAGAAACAACCTATTTTATGACTACAAATGAGAGATATATTAATTTAGGAAGTTTAATAAAACCATAAATATCAATAAAATGAAATATGAAAAGAAATGTGTTAAGTTTTTTTAGACAAAATTGTTGAATCACTGTTTTATAAAGTCAAACATACCTTGGGATGCTAGTCCTGGTAAATCACCTTACAATGGGATTAAATGGTGACATCTCTCATTCTTTCACTTCACAACACAGTACATTTACAAGGGACTAACCTCCAAGTGAAATAAAAATGAATTTGGAAAATGTTTCCTCTGTTACAAGTCAGTGAACTTTAACCTTCTCTATAGTGCAGTTTTAATCTTTTTTTTCCCACGAACAATAAAATATTTAGGTAAGTAGCACTTTTGTCACCCTAGATTTGAAAGGCAACATTTTGGATTAACACTGGACTTGAGATTAATGACCATAGCCAAGAGTAATTTCTCACTGGACTAAAGGTTAAAAGAAATGGGCAGAGATTAAGCTCTCACCTTTAATTTCAGCATCCCCATGGTTATTTGAAATATCACAATAGATCCCTCGTAGTAGAATAGATCCCAGAGTCTGAGCAGGACCTTCATGTGGACCACACTGGCAAACAATGTCAGGAACCAGTGGAGACTAATCAACGACAATTCTGCAAAAGTATAAGGAAAAGACTGTATCACAGATGAGCCATCTTTGCATGGCCTTTAATAGTTATGCCGGACTTTTGGGTGAGCCATATAATGATGTGTTAAGCATTTCTCAGATACAAAAGAAAAAAAAAGACAAAACATTTAACTATAAGACACCAGGTAAAATATATTAACATTATGAAAACAATTCTAATAACAAAAACATTCTATATTGTTACAGGTCTCATTAAATTTTTTTTTTTTTATATCAGTAAGGCCCTATCTACTCTATCTAATCTAGATGCATTTCAACTGCTGAAAGCCACAAGACAAAACTATACAATACAGGATGCATTAGTATCAATTTAAAAAAAAAGAAAATTAAATAAATAAATGCACTTACCTATGTCATGCTCCTTTAAAACCAAGTCAATGTCAGGGAGGTAACTGATCACTAGCTGACGTAATACTCTTTGATCTGCCTAAATTAAATAAAGAATAGAAAACATTATCAATAACATTATCTATTTAGAAATAATGTGTAGATGTATAAAGCATTGGGTAAATAAAGTTCATAGAATTCCTTTCCAGCCATTTATAGCAGGATTCCAAGAACCAAATTAATGTTAAAGAAGATTAATTAACTTTAGCATATAAAAGATGACGTGTATGTAGCAAAGCTCCTCTTTCAGATCTTGCAACCTCTAGGGCAGATGATGTAAAGGTCATCTGTTTCTATGGTCCACGGTTAACAAGGGTGCCATGTGGCCAGCGACACGAACGACCGCCTTTACTTTGCCCCAACTAATGATAAAATTATAAAACCAGTTCTTTGTTAGCCACTGGATCTTTGCAAAAAAAAAAAACAACAACAAAAAACTGTAAATACAAAACAAGGCAAAGAAACATGAATGGAGACAAAGTGCGGGAAAGCCACAAAAAAAAAAAAAAAAGCATAAAATTAATTTATTACTGTGGAGTTGTCAAACTCAAGTTACATTATTATGTGTTTGATCGAAAGACTTGACATTTTAAGTAGGTTCTGAATATTTTCTTGTAAGACAATGAATGATAAGAACACTGATAGTGACAGTATTCACCAATAACAACATTCCTTATTGCAGTGATACCCAAACTAGCCAAAGAGAACCTGTACCACAAAACTCAAAGGGTTTCTTGGGGTGATGTGGTCCTTATTGCAGTGATGCACAAACTAGTAAGAGGACCAGTACCACAAAACTCAAAGGGTTTCTTGGGGTGATGTGGTCCTTATTGCAGTGATGCCCAAACTAGCCTAAGAGGACCAGTACCACAAGACTCAAAGGTTTCTTGTAGTGATGTGGCCTATAACATGTGCATCTGAAAAGGTAAAAAAAAATTGGGTCACACTGCTCTACTGTGTTACCTGTATGCCAATCAGAGTGCTAGAGTAGTAGGAAGCGGGTAACAGATCCTCGATGATGGCACACATCATCCAGAAAGTATCCTCTTCCTCCATAAAAAGTAATAGTGATGCGGCTATCTGTTTAATAAAATAAAACATTATTTTAACAATAGCAGTTCTAATAAAGAAACATAACTAATTACATTAAAGACCATTAAAAAAAATTTTTAAAAATGAAGAACAAGAAGATTATTTTTTGAAAAAGGACAATGTGCATTTTGTGCTAGTCCTCCTTATTGAACTAGAGCTAAAAGGTGTTTACAGAAACAAGACAGAGCCCTTACCACGCCAGTACCCTGGCAATAGCCAATATCTGGATACAGCCAGGCCAGACCTCTTAGGATTCTCCTTAACCTGGGAATGCCAGTACTGTTGATGTTACAGAAGCAAGCATTGCTTGGCATGGTTCTCAACAGGTCCTGATGTTTGAACAAAGATTCATAAAGAGAAAAAAAAAATAATCTAAAATAAAATGGGGAAGAAAACAATCTTCTAAAGTACAATGCAGCTGAACTATTACGGTATTTATTATGATCAGCTTGCAGCCCAGTAAAACTAGATTTTTGTAAAGTTTAAGTTTAGCAAGGCTTTAGTGCCAAACTCCAACAAGGAATATTTTTTTTATTGTACTAAGCATTGATATATCACAAAATGTATGGTTAATAGATGTATTGTACTCTATAGCCACTTAATGCCTTGGATTCCAAAGATTAAGGAAGAGTGAAGTGACTGAATGACTGCAAAACCAGTTGTGGGATACATATTTAGTCTCATTCAATGCAGACAAAGCTATCATCCTTTTCGATGTACACCTGTCTTATGCACAATCTTTTCTTTGGGCCTTAAATGTGTGTCCAGCAGCCTTCATTAGCCACTATTGATTTAATTGAGTAAATTGAGTAAATAGAGTAGTTAAAAGCACTACCGCCTTTTGAAGTTTTAAAAACTATTAGCTGCAGTGGAGGAGTTCTTGAAATTGATTATTCTCTATTTTCTATATTATGTTGAGTTTTGTAGTTTCTACCTCATAATTATAAGTTGCCTATTTGTACATTACCTTTTCAATCTGTTTGGAGGTCATAAGGTGGTCACTGCTGCTGGCTTTGACCACATCCTTATAGGACAAATCAGATTTGTTCTTTTTCTCCAAGGCTCCCGAGAGTCTGAGCCACATCTGGGCCCTGAGGGATTGTGGGATGCCTTGTCTTACCATGCCCCTTAGTTTTTCTGATCTGGGCAACCTTGCTTCTACCTGGAAAGAAATAGCATAAATAAAAAGAAAAAAAAACTGAATTGAGCTGGTGGATAAAACCTAGGAGATTGAATGCAAAACAGTTTAAGTTGAACCAACCTTGTCCCAGGTGAGGTCTCCAACTTCATGATTGTGTGTGAACTCCAAATAAGCTGTCCACTTTAACCTGTGCTGTGGGTCTTCAATAAAAGGAGTGCTTAACAGCTTGCTGGAATTTTCTTCTGGTCCATCTGTTGAAATGTATGAGAAAAAATTTGAACAATCAAATGCAAAGTGAACAAAAAAGAACATACATACAATTAAAAAAAAAATGTTAGTACTGATTTCTCTCACCATTAAAAAAAGCCATTTAATTATTAAACATACAATACAGACAATAGCTTTAATTACAAAAGCGTTAGTGTTTTGAACTGTGTATTTGGCAGGTTTCAATAAAGATAATGCATATTATATTAAATGCCAAATAAACATATTGACACAGTTGAGGAACAAAGAGAGCTTAATTAAGTGATTTTATATTTCAACAAAGAACATTGCGCAGTACATGATGGTTAAGTAGAACAATTGGCAATTTTTGAAACCTTAAACTAATAATATTTTACCACTATACACGACCTAACAGAAGCTGAAAAATGAAAACAGTAAAAGAAGCTCCTGTGAAGTGTTTGCAACACAACATGAATTATCCAGAGGCCTGAACAAGACACTGGCCCCAAAAACAGACTTATCGAAACTGTATTTAGAGCTGATATTATTAACCAATGTGCAATTCAACAAGATATAAGACAAGCTATCTGAACTCTCAACCATGACAATGAGAACGCTGAAGGTATTTCTTTTTAAATTCATGACAAGCTTAAAAAAATTTGAATATTAACGATCATGACTTTGGTATGAAGTACATGAACATTATTTCATAAGCCATATTTCCTTTCTTTTATTATTAAATGGTGAAACAAATTCAATCCATAAAATATGATTTAATTACTTTAATTTAAAAAAAAAAGGGTGTTAACATTTAAATCTATATTATACTGAATGCTGAAAATAACTACACACATGGTAAAGGTCAAGACAGAGAAGATAGTACACAATCTCACTTCAGTTCACAAATATAAAAACAAACACTAGGGATGACAATCGATATAAACAGCAAATTCACGACAGAATCAACAGACGCTTGATTCCTTTTTCCTCAGAAATTTTCTGTGTTAATTTGATGCAGACAGAGGCACAAGATTCTGAAATGTGTATACAGCTCCCCCAGAATAAAAAGTATTGGGAAAAACTGCCTCAAACAATTAAAAATGATTAGAAAAACATTTAGGATTGAAAGTGAACAACAACCTTCCTCTTCCACTTTGAAGCCAAACTCATCGTATCGATAGTCTAGCTGACCATTCGGATCCTCCGGCTGAGAATAAAATGAAATACATTATTATAAATAAATATTTAATACTCATTTTTGAATTATCTACAAATTCTAAATAAGAAATGTTGAAAATAGTTCTAAGACAATCAATTTTTTTTTCCTTTTTTAATTAAAAAAATTAACAGATTCATAACCTACAAACCATCTCTATATAGCAATAAATAAATACAAAATGAAATAGAGGAGCATTTTAAAAAATCTCTGAAAAAGTGTTTTTTTTAAAAAGTAAGAAACAAACATAACTTACAGGATGATTAATCCTGGCCATGATGTCTTGTGGCCACATCGATGGTGTCAGAGCTGAGAATGGTCCTCCAGGGGTGGGGGTGAAGTCAGAATGACCACGGCTTGAGTTTGGGTTGACACTGATGCTAATGCCCTCTCCAGTTGCTGATATAATGATATTTTCTTCTTCATCTTCTGACAATGTTTCAACTAGACAAGAATGTTTAAAGAAGAAAATAGCAAATTTTTATATCAAATTCACAGAAAATAACATTAAATATTAAATATAAATAAAGTCTTTGAAATATAATACATATATTATATATAGATGTATTATAATCTATATTGACTATAAGATAATAAGTCTAGATTATAGATAAATATATAATATTAATAATATAATGTAATAATAATAATTTTATAATAATATTATTAATTAATAATCATAATCATGATAAATTTAGATTAATTTACTACACTTTAGTCTTTAGTTTAGATCGAGATGGTGATGGATGAATGTCGGATAACAATTAAAATGGATTAAACGTACCATCTCTGACTTTACTACTATATCCTTCATTAGAATGATCACCGAACATTGCTTTAGCGATTTCCATTGTAGGGAAGGAAATCGACTCAAAGCAAAGAAAGATGAACCAGAGCTGTGTTGTTGTATTACGACATAAATGGTTGCATATTTACACATTGATTGTCTCCCCCTATTTCCGTTTTAAAATACTAATGAATCAACTGCCAAATTAGATATTTTTTTAAATGTTTTGTTTTTAGAGCTAATAACTGTAAAAAAAAAAAAAAAAAAGAAAAAAAGTAAAGAATAAAAATTTAAAAAATATATGTATTTTCCGAAAAATATTTCTTTTAATGTTATTTGTTCTAAAAAAAAAGGTTTATCATCATTTCAAAATTTACTTTCTTCAAAATTAGATATGTGTTAGAAAAAATATTAAGTACAAAGTTATAAAATCTCTTCCGAAATATTAAATTCAAATCGCATCTTCTTGCCGATGCTGTGCTTGTTATAAGCACTAATAGCTTCAAATAAGGGAATACATAATATATTTTGGAATTTTATTGACAAAAACAATGTTTACATCTTATATCAAAGCTTTAACACTTGGAGTTGCCAGTATGCACACCACCTTCCCCTTCCCCCCCCCCGCCCCATTTTTTTTCTTAACATTAAAGCCTTCTCATCTCTAAACTTAAAATAATATATGGACGACTGATTAATTTTGCATGAAAAACAATTAACTAAAGGTGTGGATGTAGTCAGACAAACTAGTCGGCAGCCCCTGTGTAGTTACCAGACGTCCGACAAATAAAGGATTCGCGTCTTTCTTTGGTGGTAGTCTTTTCTTCCTACAAGCATTGGCTTAAATTAAGATGTGAAAATGCCCCGCTTTTATTATGTTGCTTATTGGAATGGTAAATTATTCAGGTATCCATCAAGGCTTTATCTGGGCTTCTTAAATGAGTCCAGACCCAGCCCTTAAGGGCGCCCGTTAGTAACAACGTTCACCTCCCGAATGAGGCCCATGTGTTTAACTCTTTCAGACCCCCTCATATATGTTTGCCCCGTACTGGGTTCCATCAGGGCAAATGTTCATCCCCCAAATGGGACCCATGTGTTTAGCACTTTCAGGCCCTCAATGTTGGCCTCATACTGGCCCCATGAGAGATGCATCAGGCTTTCACCTGGGTCCCTAACTGAGCCCAGACTCAGCCGTACGGGCGCCCGCTTCGGCCAACGTTCATCCCCCAAATGGGGCCCATGTGGGTAGTCATTTAAGACCGTCAATGTTTGCCTCATACTGGCTCCATGAGGGTTCCACCAGGGCCCCTTGATTGAGCCCAGACTTGCCCCTTAAGTGCCGCATTTGGGCTTTCATTAACTCACTCAAAAGGCCAAGTAGGCCTATCTTTGGCCTTGTTGGGGCCCACAAGTCCTTCCCCTTACTGACCCCACACAAGGGGATTTTTATTGTAACCACCTACTAGGCCTACATGAATTTGTGATGGTAGGCCCTTAGACTTATTCTGAGCTTTAAACAGAAATTTTTATTTGTGATGGTAGAAGTTTAGACCTATTCTGAGCTGTTCAACCGAAATCTTTA
>JADKLZ010040949.1:0-13742 GCA_021533235.1 Biomphalaria straminea
AACAAATACTAGGTTTAAAATTAAACATCAGTAGGGAATAATTATGGGAATTTACAAGATTAGAGGAAAGAAAAACTTAATTTGACTGCAACTACTCACTTGAGACCACAACATATAAGAGATCTGAATTTGACGTCCATCTGGGCATGGCAGGCGTCATGACTTATGTTAACTGCTTGGACTGCCTGTATTACGGACACAAAGAGAAAAGTATGTTAGCTAAACATTGTTCAAATACAGCAGTACAAAAAATTTTTTTTCTCTTTTAAAAATTTTCATTTTAAATTCTTCTTTTTAAATGTTACAAGGAAAATACCTAAAAATTACTAATTGTAAGTGTATATTACATGATGATTGTATAAAAATCTAAATATCTTCACTTTAATTATTGGGGAAGTGTAGTTGAGAGGCCAGGTACGCTTGAACTTGGCTTAGCATTGCTAGCTATGATCGGGGGCTTGAGATTTGACACCCGACTCAAGCAGAGTTGTGTTTACTGAGCACCTAATGGGAGATTGGACAGTAGCGCTCTGAGCATGCTGTAAGCATGAAAGTAGCGCTATACCAAAAGCCATAATTTTTTGTTTATTTATTATCAAAGCAGCTATTTTCATTTATTCATTAAATCAACAAGAAAACAAAAATTCATTTTTTATATTTTTTTAAAATAAACTTATCAAAAAGTTTTTGATTTCAAGTTTTCCAATTTTCTTCATCCTTGAGGCCCCACAGAGTTCAGACACATAGGTTAAAGGGCCACATAAAAAAAAAATCATAGTCCCATAGAACAGACTGGCTGTGGCTTCATTATGCAGTTAGAAAATTTGAGATGAAAAAAATGGCTTGTAGGAATTGCTTGGAGATCACAGATTTAAATTAAATTGTCAATACACAAATATTTTATCTACTTGCCCTTACAATTTCACTGTCATCTTTTCTTTAAAAAAATTTTGATCCCACTGCAAATTTTATAACAGAGATTCAAACTCTTACCCTGTAGAGTACTTCCTCAGGGGTCAACACTTTGCCATCTTCATCCAGCCTGTAAGTCTTACACAGCACAAGCCTGGAGTAGACACTCTGGAAATCTTTCTCAACTTCTTTAGTGGCAGCCTGGAAACACACACAAGAGTTAGGTTGGATGATAACTTATCATTTTCACACCCAAGTTAAACTTCATTGCGATATATACAGTAAACACCCAAGTTAAACTTCATTGTGACATATACAGTAAACACCCAAGTTAAACTTCATTGTGACATATACAGTAAACACCCAGGTTACACTGCAGTGTAACACAGTGGCCAGGCTAGAAATTTGCCATCATTTGGAGGCCCGGGGCTTGACCTCTTTGGGGGCCACTGCATTTTGCGTAATATGTAAAAAAAAAACAACAACACTCATTTGGGGGCCCCCTTCAAGTGAGGGCCTGGGGTTCTACTTTATTGTGACATACACAGTAAACCCCCCAGGTCAAGTAAGTCATTAACATAAAAGAAGTGTGTAATGTCATCACCAGAGCCTTGTCTGCTGAGACAAAGCTTTTCAGTTTTTTACAATCCTTGTTTGCAGTTAAGAACTGAAGGTATTCAGTTAACATTAGTTGGAGATAGACTTGGTGTTACAAAACAAGACGAACAATCTAAAAACTAACATATAAATCTTAAGTTTCAAGAATAAACCTTAATATAGCCAAGAAGCATATTTTATATTAACATTTACATCTATACTTAATAAAAAATAGATTAAAATACATGAAAAGGAAGAAAAATATGCCTATAAAAAAATAATTAACAAAAAAAAAAAAAAGATGAAAATAGGAGTATTAAAAATGAATGAAATCACCTCCTCAATAAATAGCCAAGGATGGCAGTGACCTCCAAGAATAGTTGATTTCTTCAGTCCATGTTCAAATATAGCTTTCAATGCAGGACACAACCTGATGATGGCAGTAGTGAACAAAATAGCATTATTCAATTTGGTAGTTATGATGTCATTTATAAATAGGTCACCATTCAAGTTGTCAATTCAGCCATTCTCTAGAATATTTCTTATTGTGCTAATGTATTGAGGAAAAGTTTTGAAAAACTTCACTATTCCCTAGTGTGATAAATACTAATGCTTGTTCAGATAAAGCAAGGAACATCGACAGAAAGTGTTTTTGTTCTCAAAAGTGTGGAATTAAGTGTAACTTTAATGTGCTGGGTAAATAGCTGAGTAAGAACTTGCCCCATATTGTGCTGTATGCAAAGTGGAAGATGAGAATATGTGTCTGTGCAAGTATCAGGAATACTCCGACAGGCTAACTTGGTTCAAAAGAGTTTATACATGCCTAGGCAGCTAAAATTTTTCTTTAACATTCATGAGTCCCCTAACAAAATATTCTTGAGTTATGGGATAAAGGAAGGAAGTCTGATTTCTGAGAAAAAGCTATCTTATTTTATGGAAAGTTCTTTTTACTAGTGCCTAAGATTAGCACAAAAAGAACAGCCAACGTCTGATATCTCAAACAACAGCCAACTTCACATAAAAAAAACTTAGTTTAGGTTTAGGTTAGTGGTGCATGACTTACGTTCCTCTAACCAGGTCAGTTATGGCTTCTGTCACAGAGTCGTCCCCAGCTGACGTGTACTGCTTGCTTCGCTCATCCAAAACCTCCACAAACTTGGCAGGGAACCAACCCCTCAGACCATTCAGTTCTCCAATCCAGCAGTGCTCATCCCTCTGAGAGATAATCTGTAGACAAAACGGAGAATAAAACTATGTGAAAAAAAAACAACATCTTAGCAGCTTGTTGAGTGTAAAACATAAAGTAATGTACGATTCACTAAGCCATGAGCATCCAGTAAACCGACACTGTTGAGAAATTAGAATAAAAGCAAATGGTCAATATTTGAGCATGCTTGTCTGCCCTTTCTAGTAAGAAGTATAATTATAATTTATAGAACATTAACATTGTACATCCATGTCAAACTCATGTACTTGCTTAAATAAACTTTCTCAAGCTTAATATTAGCTCTATGAAAGTATAATAAATATATTTGAAACACTGTTATTATATCATCCAATACATGGCAAACAGTTTTGCTCAGCTTATATGAATGGGTATATAGCTGTATGAAAATCTTTTATGTATTTCAAGAAATAATGCATGGGTTAAACTAAAAAAAGATTATCCAGATTCCTTTAAAAGCAACATGAAATATCATTTTGTTGGTTGTTTTTTTTTGTGCTTAAAATTAATAATAATAATACCCAGCTAACATGTGGTCAAATAGTTTAAGGTTTTTTTTGGTTTTTATTTCAGACTCACTGTGATAATGTCATTTCTTCTAAAACCCAGTTCATCATCGTCATGTCTCTCAAAGTCCAATAAAGCCTTAGCTCTTCGATGTCTGTTTCTTGCTACATTCACATAATTTTCCAAATCTTTTGCATGGCTTTCCATGCTGTAATCAGCTGTTAGGATCTACAAGGAAAAAAAAAAGGGTTATATACAACAATGAAAAATAACTTTAAAAAAAAACAACATATATAATAGCAAGGCAATAAGATGAAACATAAGCAATGAACAAAACAGATAATGGCATAACTTATATTAAAATAGTGTTCTTAAAAAGGTTTGATTCATCAACATATAAAAGAATAAATTTTTTTAGAAATGAATCTAAACAAATTAAGCCAAACAGAATTTTAAGTTTATTAATATCTGATGCATAAATATATTTCTTGCTTACAACTTTACTGTTTTTCGGATCCAAACTTTGAAAATGTCTGGCTACTTGAAGTATGGCCTCACGGAGGTCTACCAGCAGTTCTGTCTGTCTGATGTTTTTAGCTTTGCCAAAGTCCTCCTCTTCATTGCTGCCACCCCACAGCACAGACATGAGTGACCTTGACCTTCTCAGGTGCCTCTTGTTGAGTTGCTGAGAAAAAAAAAAAAAAGAAAACTGGTGAACAGAATTGATTCAACAGAATAAATGAGTGGGACTGTAGTAAGGTTTTCTTGTAGTTGCAGATGGCTGCTTGACTTCAACAGATTAATATGGGGATATTTGAATGCCTTGTATGGGTGTATGTATCCTTGCAAGACAAAAAACCATCACCATAACAAGTAAAAAAAACTATCACCATAACAAGTAAAAAAAAAACAAAAAACAAAAATTTAAGTCCAGACTGTCGAATAAACTTAAACCATATTTAATCTGTTAAGGCCAAAGCCGAGTCTCTGCCAGTAATCAATGTCTTCTGCTTGAAGTCCTAATAGCAACTAAGCACTATTAGCATAAACAAGCCAAACTGTCAGGTCTCTTCAAAATGTCTAGTTCAAAGTCAGTCATTTAGGGCGTGTTCAATGCTAACAGGACATATTATCTTTAACAATTTAAAATATAACACACAATGTAGGTGTGTGGGCAGATACAACAAATCATAAGCTTAAGTCTTGTTCTTTTAGAAAAACTGTATTACTTTTCAATGATATAAATTTACTGAAAAGTCATGAGAGTCTTGATGATATTTTCAAAGGCCTATCTAGTGAGCTTACCTGTTTTGGTAAATTTCTGGAAGATTCTGGGTTCACAAGTGATCCCTGGTCAGCCATTAAGTAAGCCAAATGTTTTCTACGGTGTGTGTCCACATGGACATCAGTTAATGAGCCAGACACTCGAAAAGCAACCTGGAAAAATGAAAATAAATTGCGAACTCACTAGGAAGGAAAAATTGAACTTTGAAATTTTATTTGCTGGAATTATTTCATCTATCAATCCTTGTAATGTTAAATTCATCATACATTGTAATGTTAAATCAATCATTCCTTGTAATGCTACATCTATTATTCCTTGTAATGTTATATCGCACTAGAATGTATTTTTTTAAGACTATAAAAGGAATTTTAAATTCAAGGGGAATTTTATTGGATAGGAAATAATAGACGGCAGCAAAAGTAGAAAATGAAATAATTTACAAAGTTAAATGCCCAAATTTAAAATAATATGCAGCATTATTAATATTGTTAGACATTAAAACATTTTACAAATGTTGGGCAGTCGCAGTCCAAAGAATTAGACCATATCAGGAAGAAAATTGAAATAATGTAAAAATAATTACTTTATAATTAATTAAATAAAATGTAGTGAATTTTTTGGTCAAGAATTCAACACTTGTCTAATACTTTATTGTCATGGCATGGACAAATTGCTATTTTGTTTAGGCACTAATGGAAGGGACTAGCCAAAAAAAATAAATAGTAAGAACACATTTGGTGTGAGCTTTTATAACTGAATTATCATAATTAACTCTATCAAACCAGCAACAATTTTTTTTTTTTTTAAAATCTGTATGCAGATGTTTTCATCTTTTAATAATAAGGTTAAAAACTTGAAGACATAACAGCACAAAGTAAGCCATGTTAACAGCACAAAGTAAGCCATGTTGAATCATATTATAAGACAAACATTTGAATCAAAATTTAACTTCAGGATAAAAGACTTTGGAGAATATATGTTGTACAAAGAAATGAAAGAGATAAAATAGAAAATGAAAGTTGAACTCTGAAAACTTGTTATACGGAATGGTGAAGATAAAATACTAAACATTTATGAAATCAAAAAAATCTGCTTCCTCTCTGACCTCAATAAGTTCATCTACGTCTTCAACATCTCCGGGAACATCAGACAGAGCGTTAAATATCTGAGCAGAGTTGTCCAAAGTCTGAAGCTCTTGCTCCTTGGATAGAAAAAAATTTTTTTTTAGTGTTAACAATGTAACAATGGTGGGCCTTGGTAAACATTAAAAAAATAGTATTACCTCTTCTTTCATGTTCATGCGAATTAGATTTAATATCAGGTGGCCGAGCCTTGCTGGGTTAAATAAATGCCCTGCCCAGCCTGACTGTCGGACAATAAAAAGTTCATACCGGCTTTTGCCATCCATCCATCCCAGTGGTGCTACAGCCCGTGGTCTGCTTTTAGTTTTACACATCCCTTCATTCATATCTCTAAACGCGTTCTTGTTTGCAAAGAAGTACACTATAGTAAGCCTAGTGACGTAAGCAGCGTTTTTCCCGTTTACGTCATGGAAAACTTTCATTCATAAATGTTCCATTTCATTCATAAAACCTTCAAACCAAAATTAAATTTAGACATTTTCATATCGAAATAACGGTCGAACTCGAGTTTTCCCGATGTGGCCAATGAGTTGAGAATTTTTTTCTCACTAATACGCACATACCTTGAAATTTTAAAGAAAATCGTTAGAGCCGTTTTCGAAATAAAATTTATATATATATAAATATATATATATATATACAAGAATTGCTCGCTTAATAGTATAGGATTTTCAAATTAAAAGCAAAAAATTTTATAGCACTGATTTAGTTCTATAACAATACAATTTTCTTAAAAGAAATTACTAAGGCTAAATGTAAACTAATGTTGCAAATGTTTTCGAATTAAAATATATTTATAAACTTGGTTTTAAAAAATTTAAATTTTGTTGAAAAAAAAAAAAAATGTTTTGTTGATTTTTTTTTTATTAAACAACTACATATTTGAATGTTAAAACAAAATCACTAAGTATACAAATAAAAGAAACAACCTATTTTATGACTACAAATGAGAGATATATTAATTTAGGAAGTTTAATAAAACCATAAATATCAATAAAATGAAATATGAAAAGAAATGTGTTAAGTTTTTTTAGACAAAATTGTTGAATCACTGTTTTATAAAGTCAAACATACCTTGGGATGCTAGTCCTGGTAAATCACCTTACAATGGGATTAAATGGTGACATCTCTCATTCTTTCACTTCACAACACAGTACATTTACAAGGGACTAACCTCCAAGTGAAATAAAAATGAATTTGGAAAATGTTTCCTCTGTTACAAGTCAGTGAACTTTAACCTTCTCTATAGTGCAGTTTTAATCTTTTTTTTCCCACGAACAATAAAATATTTAGGTAAGTAGCACTTTTGTCACCCTAGATTTGAAAGGCAACATTTTGGATTAACACTGGACTTGAGATTAATGACCATAGCCAAGAGTAATTTCTCACTGGACTAAAGGTTAAAAGAAATGGGCAGAGATTAAGCTCTCACCTTTAATTTCAGCATCCCCATGGTTATTTGAAATATCACAATAGATCCCTCGTAGTAGAATAGATCCCAGAGTCTGAGCAGGACCTTCATGTGGACCACACTGGCAAACAATGTCAGGAACCAGTGGAGACTAATCAACGACAATTCTGCAAAAGTATAAGGAAAAGACTGTATCACAGATGAGCCATCTTTGCATGGCCTTTAATAGTTATGCCGGACTTTTGGGTGAGCCATATAATGATGTGTTAAGCATTTCTCAGATACAAAAGAAAAAAAAAGACAAAACATTTAACTATAAGACACCAGGTAAAATATATTAACATTATGAAAACAATTCTAATAACAAAAACATTCTATATTGTTACAGGTCTCATTAAATTTTTTTTTTTTTATATCAGTAAGGCCCTATCTACTCTATCTAATCTAGATGCATTTCAACTGCTGAAAGCCACAAGACAAAACTATACAATACAGGATGCATTAGTATCAATTTAAAAAAAAAGAAAATTAAATAAATAAATGCACTTACCTATGTCATGCTCCTTTAAAACCAAGTCAATGTCAGGGAGGTAACTGATCACTAGCTGACGTAATACTCTTTGATCTGCCTAAATTAAATAAAGAATAGAAAACATTATCAATAACATTATCTATTTAGAAATAATGTGTAGATGTATAAAGCATTGGGTAAATAAAGTTCATAGAATTCCTTTCCAGCCATTTATAGCAGGATTCCAAGAACCAAATTAATGTTAAAGAAGATTAATTAACTTTAGCATATAAAAGATGACGTGTATGTAGCAAAGCTCCTCTTTCAGATCTTGCAACCTCTAGGGCAGATGATGTAAAGGTCATCTGTTTCTATGGTCCACGGTTAACAAGGGTGCCATGTGGCCAGCGACACGAACGACCGCCTTTACTTTGCCCCAACTAATGATAAAATTATAAAACCAGTTCTTTGTTAGCCACTGGATCTTTGCAAAAAAAAAAAACAACAACAAAAAACTGTAAATACAAAACAAGGCAAAGAAACATGAATGGAGACAAAGTGCGGGAAAGCCACAAAAAAAAAAAAAAAAGCATAAAATTAATTTATTACTGTGGAGTTGTCAAACTCAAGTTACATTATTATGTGTTTGATCGAAAGACTTGACATTTTAAGTAGGTTCTGAATATTTTCTTGTAAGACAATGAATGATAAGAACACTGATAGTGACAGTATTCACCAATAACAACATTCCTTATTGCAGTGATACCCAAACTAGCCAAAGAGAACCTGTACCACAAAACTCAAAGGGTTTCTTGGGGTGATGTGGTCCTTATTGCAGTGATGCACAAACTAGTAAGAGGACCAGTACCACAAAACTCAAAGGGTTTCTTGGGGTGATGTGGTCCTTATTGCAGTGATGCCCAAACTAGCCTAAGAGGACCAGTACCACAAGACTCAAAGGTTTCTTGTAGTGATGTGGCCTATAACATGTGCATCTGAAAAGGTAAAAAAAAATTGGGTCACACTGCTCTACTGTGTTACCTGTATGCCAATCAGAGTGCTAGAGTAGTAGGAAGCGGGTAACAGATCCTCGATGATGGCACACATCATCCAGAAAGTATCCTCTTCCTCCATAAAAAGTAATAGTGATGCGGCTATCTGTTTAATAAAATAAAACATTATTTTAACAATAGCAGTTCTAATAAAGAAACATAACTAATTACATTAAAGACCATTAAAAAAAATTTTTAAAAATGAAGAACAAGAAGATTATTTTTTGAAAAAGGACAATGTGCATTTTGTGCTAGTCCTCCTTATTGAACTAGAGCTAAAAGGTGTTTACAGAAACAAGACAGAGCCCTTACCACGCCAGTACCCTGGCAATAGCCAATATCTGGATACAGCCAGGCCAGACCTCTTAGGATTCTCCTTAACCTGGGAATGCCAGTACTGTTGATGTTACAGAAGCAAGCATTGCTTGGCATGGTTCTCAACAGGTCCTGATGTTTGAACAAAGATTCATAAAGAGAAAAAAAAAATAATCTAAAATAAAATGGGGAAGAAAACAATCTTCTAAAGTACAATGCAGCTGAACTATTACGGTATTTATTATGATCAGCTTGCAGCCCAGTAAAACTAGATTTTTGTAAAGTTTAAGTTTAGCAAGGCTTTAGTGCCAAACTCCAACAAGGAATATTTTTTTTATTGTACTAAGCATTGATATATCACAAAATGTATGGTTAATAGATGTATTGTACTCTATAGCCACTTAATGCCTTGGATTCCAAAGATTAAGGAAGAGTGAAGTGACTGAATGACTGCAAAACCAGTTGTGGGATACATATTTAGTCTCATTCAATGCAGACAAAGCTATCATCCTTTTCGATGTACACCTGTCTTATGCACAATCTTTTCTTTGGGCCTTAAATGTGTGTCCAGCAGCCTTCATTAGCCACTATTGATTTAATTGAGTAAATTGAGTAAATAGAGTAGTTAAAAGCACTACCGCCTTTTGAAGTTTTAAAAACTATTAGCTGCAGTGGAGGAGTTCTTGAAATTGATTATTCTCTATTTTCTATATTATGTTGAGTTTTGTAGTTTCTACCTCATAATTATAAGTTGCCTATTTGTACATTACCTTTTCAATCTGTTTGGAGGTCATAAGGTGGTCACTGCTGCTGGCTTTGACCACATCCTTATAGGACAAATCAGATTTGTTCTTTTTCTCCAAGGCTCCCGAGAGTCTGAGCCACATCTGGGCCCTGAGGGATTGTGGGATGCCTTGTCTTACCATGCCCCTTAGTTTTTCTGATCTGGGCAACCTTGCTTCTACCTGGAAAGAAATAGCATAAATAAAAAGAAAAAAAAACTGAATTGAGCTGGTGGATAAAACCTAGGAGATTGAATGCAAAACAGTTTAAGTTGAACCAACCTTGTCCCAGGTGAGGTCTCCAACTTCATGATTGTGTGTGAACTCCAAATAAGCTGTCCACTTTAACCTGTGCTGTGGGTCTTCAATAAAAGGAGTGCTTAACAGCTTGCTGGAATTTTCTTCTGGTCCATCTGTTGAAATGTATGAGAAAAAATTTGAACAATCAAATGCAAAGTGAACAAAAAAGAACATACATACAATTAAAAAAAAAATGTTAGTACTGATTTCTCTCACCATTAAAAAAAGCCATTTAATTATTAAACATACAATACAGACAATAGCTTTAATTACAAAAGCGTTAGTGTTTTGAACTGTGTATTTGGCAGGTTTCAATAAAGATAATGCATATTATATTAAATGCCAAATAAACATATTGACACAGTTGAGGAACAAAGAGAGCTTAATTAAGTGATTTTATATTTCAACAAAGAACATTGCGCAGTACATGATGGTTAAGTAGAACAATTGGCAATTTTTGAAACCTTAAACTAATAATATTTTACCACTATACACGACCTAACAGAAGCTGAAAAATGAAAACAGTAAAAGAAGCTCCTGTGAAGTGTTTGCAACACAACATGAATTATCCAGAGGCCTGAACAAGACACTGGCCCCAAAAACAGACTTATCGAAACTGTATTTAGAGCTGATATTATTAACCAATGTGCAATTCAACAAGATATAAGACAAGCTATCTGAACTCTCAACCATGACAATGAGAACGCTGAAGGTATTTCTTTTTAAATTCATGACAAGCTTAAAAAAATTTGAATATTAACGATCATGACTTTGGTATGAAGTACATGAACATTATTTCATAAGCCATATTTCCTTTCTTTTATTATTAAATGGTGAAACAAATTCAATCCATAAAATATGATTTAATTACTTTAATTTAAAAAAAAAAGGGTGTTAACATTTAAATCTATATTATACTGAATGCTGAAAATAACTACACACATGGTAAAGGTCAAGACAGAGAAGATAGTACACAATCTCACTTCAGTTCACAAATATAAAAACAAACACTAGGGATGACAATCGATATAAACAGCAAATTCACGACAGAATCAACAGACGCTTGATTCCTTTTTCCTCAGAAATTTTCTGTGTTAATTTGATGCAGACAGAGGCACAAGATTCTGAAATGTGTATACAGCTCCCCCAGAATAAAAAGTATTGGGAAAAACTGCCTCAAACAATTAAAAATGATTAGAAAAACATTTAGGATTGAAAGTGAACAACAACCTTCCTCTTCCACTTTGAAGCCAAACTCATCGTATCGATAGTCTAGCTGACCATTCGGATCCTCCGGCTGAGAATAAAATGAAATACATTATTATAAATAAATATTTAATACTCATTTTTGAATTATCTACAAATTCTAAATAAGAAATGTTGAAAATAGTTCTAAGACAATCAATTTTTTTTTCCTTTTTTAATTAAAAAAATTAACAGATTCATAACCTACAAACCATCTCTATATAGCAATAAATAAATACAAAATGAAATAGAGGAGCATTTTAAAAAATCTCTGAAAAAGTGTTTTTTTTAAAAAGTAAGAAACAAACATAACTTACAGGATGATTAATCCTGGCCATGATGTCTTGTGGCCACATCGATGGTGTCAGAGCTGAGAATGGTCCTCCAGGGGTGGGGGTGAAGTCAGAATGACCACGGCTTGAGTTTGGGTTGACACTGATGCTAATGCCCTCTCCAGTTGCTGATATAATGATATTTTCTTCTTCATCTTCTGACAATGTTTCAACTAGACAAGAATGTTTAAAGAAGAAAATAGCAAATTTTTATATCAAATTCACAGAAAATAACATTAAATATTAAATATAAATAAAGTCTTTGAAATATAATACATATATTATATATAGATGTATTATAATCTATATTGACTATAAGATAATAAGTCTAGATTATAGATAAATATATAATATTAATAATATAATGTAATAATAATAATTTTATAATAATATTATTAATTAATAATCATAATCATGATAAATTTAGATTAATTTACTACACTTTAGTCTTTAGTTTAGATCGAGATGGTGATGGATGAATGTCGGATAACAATTAAAATGGATTAAACGTACCATCTCTGACTTTACTACTATATCCTTCATTAGAATGATCACCAAACATTGCTTTAGCGATTTCCATTGTAGTGAAGGAAATCGAATCAAAGCAAAGAAAGATGAACCAGAGCTGTGTTGTTGTATTACGACATAAATGGTTGCATATTTACACATTGATTGTCTCCCCCTATTTCCGTTTTAAAATACTAATGAATCAACTGCCAAATTAGATATTTTTTTAAATGTTTTGTTTTTAGAGCTAATAACTGTAAAAAAAAAAAAAAAAAAGAAAAAAAGTAAAGAATAAAAATTTAAAAAATATATGTATTTTCCGAAAAATATTTCTTTTAATGTTATTTGTTCTAAAAAAAAAGGTTTATCATCATTTCAAAATTTACTTTCTTCAAAATTAGATATGGATCTATGTGTTAGAAAAAATATTAAGTACAAAATTATAAAATCTCTTCCGAAATATTAAATTCAAATCGCATCTTCTTGCCGATGCTGTGCTTTTTATAAGCACTAATAGCTTCAAATAAGGGAATCCATAATATATTTTAGAATTTTATTGACAAAAACAATGTTTACATCTTATATCAAAGCTTTAACACTTGGAGTTGCCAGTATGCACACCACCTTCCCCTTCCCCCCCCCCGCCCCATTTTTTTTCTTAACATTAAAGCCTTCTCATCTCTAAACTTAAAATAATATATGGACGACTGATTAATTTTGCATGAAAAACAATTAACTAAAGGTGTGGATGTAGTCAGACAAACTAGTCGGCAGTCCCTGTGTAGTTACCAGACGTCCGGCAAAAGAAGGATTCGCGTCTTTCTTTGGTGGTAGTCTTTTCTTCCTACAAGCATTGGCTTAAGATGTGAAAATGCCCTGCTTTTATTATGTTGCTTATTGGAATGGTAAATTATTCAGGTATCCATCAAGGCTTTATCTGGGCCCCTTAAATGAGTCCAGACCCAGCCCTAAGGGCGCCCGTTAGTAACAACGTTCACCTCCCGAATGGGGCCCATTTGTGTTTAGCTCTTTCAGACCCCTTAATGTTTGCCCCGTACTGGGTTCCTTCAGGGCAAATGTTCATCCCCCAAATGGGACCCATGTGTTTAGCACTTTCAGGCCCTCAATGTTGGCCTCATACTGGCCCCATGAGAGATTCATCATGCTTTCACCTGGGTCCCTAACTGAGCCCAGACTCAGTCGTATGGGCCCCGCTTCGGCCAACGTTCATCCCCAAATGGGGCCCATGTGGTTAGTCCTTTAAGGCCGTCAATGTTTGCCTCATACTGGCTCCATGAGGGTTCCACCAGGGCCCCTTGATTGCGCCCAGACTTGCCCCTTAAGTGCCGCATTTGGGCTTTCATTAACTCACTCAAAAGGCCAAGTATCTTTGGCCTTGTTGGGACCCACAAGTCCTTCCCCTTACTGACCCCACACAAGGGGATTTTTTTGTAACCACCTACTAGGCCTACATGAATTTGTGATGGTAGGCCCTTAGACTTATTCTGAGCTGTTCAACAGAAATCTTTATTTGTGATGGTAGGCCCTAGACTTATTCTGAGCTTTCAACAGAAATCTTTATTTGTGATGGTAGAAGTTTAGACCTATTCTGAGCTGTT
>JADKLZ010040965.1:0-19370 GCA_021533235.1 Biomphalaria straminea
TCTGGCGTACCCGTATCTCTAATCTCTGGCGTACCCGTATCTCTAATGTCTTCGTTTCTGAGGCGAGCTTTAAATAATAGTTTAGAATTTATTTATCTTTTTTCAATATCAAAGTAATGAATTACCAATTATTAATTGTCTAATTACTTTAAAAAAAAATTCTTTTCTATTTTTTTAGTTACAATAAATAATTGTGGAAATTTTAATTTGATCCGAGAATGGTGCGGGAAAAATTACTTAATTAGCTAAAGGGACAAAACCCCACATATATGTTAGTACTGAAGGATTATTTTCCCTTGTTGACGTAAAACAAAATAATTAAATTTTCTTAATTAATTTACTAATTGGTTACTTTTTTAAAACTTGTATTCATGTTTTGTTGGGTGCAATTAATAATGGCGGGAAAGTTTCAATTTGATCAGAGAATGGATGTGGGAGCAATAAGGTGGTCCAATTTTTAACCAGACAGAGTGAGTTGATACAAACTTTGTAAGAACAGCCCTTAATCTTATTATTTAAAACACTAATCAACCGTCTTTGAAAACTAAGGTCGAGATCCCCATTGAGTTCCCTACTAAAGAGAATAACCAACAATCTTAATAAAAGTGCTTCCAAATTCTTTTGTCTCCTATGAAGTGGTAAAATATTCATTCCGGACTATTACAAAGTGGGAAGTCTTCAGGGCTTTGTATTCGTTGTCACGATCATCTTCGGACAATTTCTACAGGTTTTTTTTTTAATTTTTTAAAGTAAGTTCCCCCTTTCACACCTTGCGATCTATAGGACAGATGATGTTAAGGTCATCTGTTTCTTTGCCCAACGGTTAACGAGCAGGGCGTCATATGGCCAGCGACCTTCTTTACTTCCCCAAATAAATTCAGGTACCCATTAGAGTTGGGTGGAGTCAGGGACGCCCTAAAAATCCCGAAATTCAAAATCCGAGTCTTCACCGAGATTCGAACTCATAACCCAGGATCGGGAGCTAAGCACTTAACTACTCTGTCACCTCGCCAGATTCCAATAGCTGTGACGATGAATAAATATTCAGAATATGTTAAGATTCAGCATGTGACTCAAAATAAACCAATGAGGAAGTGCTACGAAGAGCAGGATGCCAGGACATCCGTATCTGTTATTAGCAGCAGACGCATTGGCTGGCTTTGTCACGTGACACGTTCATAGACTCCCAGAAGGTCGACTCCCTCAAGACTTTGTGCATGGTGGTCTAACTAATAGAAGGCAGGAGAGACGCTGGTCACCCACTTTTAAGGTATACTGAGATATGCAAACGCGACATGAAGCTCTTCAAAATGGACATTCACAGATGGGAAAAAGAGTCACAGGATAGAACCACATGGAGAGAAACATAAAGGAAGGTTCCTGGGATGTATATGCCATGTACACCAGTTGTAGAAACAAGGGTGGAAATGCAACGGCGCCTGGTGATTATATATGCCCGACCTGCTGTGTAGCAGTGATTGGCCTCTTTTGTCACACAAGAAGTTGCAAAGGGAATTCATTTCTCCTCGAGTCGTAAAATGCCACAGACTCGAAATCAAAGTAAGTTTAGTAGTTTAAACGATTGGCCAATGACTTTGACTTTTCATATTACCGGAGGATCTCGTTAACGTTTATCCTATAAGCAACATGCGTCCTTAGTGTTGTCTGCCTCTTGTTTGTCTTATGTCTGTCTTATGTCTGTATATGTCTGTCTTATGTATGTCTTATGTTTGTCTTATGTCTGTCGTATATCTGTCTTATATCTGTCTTATGTCTGTCTTATGTCTGTCTTATGTCTGTCTTATATCTGTCTTATATCTGTCTTATATGTCGTATATCTGTCTTATATCTGTCTAATGTCTGTCTTATATCTGTCTTAAGTCTGTCTTATTTCTGTCTTATGTCTGTCTTATATCTGTCTTATGTTTGTCTTATGTCTGTCTTATGTGTATTTTTATCTTGGAAACATACTCTCATATTACATACAGTGTGGCTTACTTTGTATTCAGTTACGCTCTACTTATCGGAGAGGGACCAACGCGGGATGCCTGAACCCGGGCCAAAAGGAAACCCTGCTACGCCCGTGAACCCGAGTAATGTCCATTTTTTTCTAACACCCATTGTCTTCGCCCACGTCCAGACATTCAATATGTCTCCTCCATTTCCTGCTTTGGTAATCTAATCATTCTTTTCCTCCCTGTCCTGGTTTCAACCTCGGACTCAGACGTCCACTCCATTCAACTCGTTCACGTGTTTTCATATTACACGATATCAATTGAAAAGTCACGCCAGGGGGTCTCACGTCCGCTTCTATTGTGACGTTTAATTATTAACAAAAAAAAAAAAATTACATTCAGTCTTATATTTATTTCTTGGGTACCTTGTAAGCGTAAAAATAAAATAAACAACTTGACATTTAATTGATGTTTTAAAAGAAATTATTGAGAATTTCCAAAATGGAATTTTGGGAGTATCCGGATGTGCAAAACTCAGAAGTACCCGTAGTTTGATAAGAATGGAAATAATTGTGAATTTGTCAGCACTTTTAAGGACACTCAATGGAACGTTGCTGATGCCAACTAAAAGAAAAAAAGAATTGAGCTAGAATCGTAACAATATCTCTATGTGTGACAGTTGATCTTCGTATTAAATCTCCTTTATTACTACTTGTTAGTTTGCCCTTTTGTTTTTGAATTCATTTTGATGTCATAGAGTTAAATTGTAATACGTTTTCCATATTCCAACTCATTTGTTCTTTAAATGGAGAAGCTTAGAAAATTAAATTTGGCAGTGTTTAAAAAGTGAACACAAATTATCATAGAGTAAAGTAAAAGTTAAAAGTAAAGTGTCCCCTGCGATCTATGGGGCAGATGATGTTAAGGTCATCTGTTTCTTTGGCCAACGGTTAGCGAGCAGGATGTTAGGCCTATGTAAACAGCATAACGACCAACCGCCTTTACTTTCCCCAAGTAAAGTCAGGTACCCATTTGAGTTCGGTTGACTCGGGGGCGCCCTAAAAAATCCCGACATTCAAAATCGTGATCTTCACCGGGATTCGAACCCAGGACCTCAGGTTCAAAAGCCAACTGCTTAAACGTTCAACCACCACGCCACCAAATTATTATATACCTTTGAAAAACATAAATTTCTTTATTTCCTACACCGGAAGCACTAAAATCATACCTTTCCTTTTTTCTTTTGGACGAGATGTTTGAGAAATCTAAATAAGCTCTGAAAACAAATATCTCGACATGTCACTGGAAGTTGTGAAAGAAATCATTGTTGAGATTTAAAAAAAAAAATTCGATGTATCCGGCGTGCGGAAAACGGAAGAGCTGATAAGCAATATGTATGGCTATGAACATGCATTTTAAAAGTATATACCAATTTTTGTGCAATTTTCAGCAATATATATTTAATGAAGTCTCTAAGCTCTTTCTCTTCTAGCACATTGGATCTATTATTATGACGTCCTGTCAAGTTTAGATAGGCAAACAAGAGAGAACTGGTTGTGAACGCGACATTAAACCTTTAAAAGCGACGAGACGTTCAGAGTAGTGTTTTAAGCAATTAGATCGAGACAAATCGTCATAGAAGCCCTGAACACTGACGTCACAACCTGTGGGCAGATTAGACCAATAGCTTGCTGACACGTCACACACCCGATAGAGAAGCTAGAGTTAAGAGTATACATGAACACAAGAACCAGACGTCTGTTAGGTTCTGAAGATACTTTGTATAAAGCAAGCGGGCTTTAGTACTGTAGACTTGCTGATAATAGTAACATTGCTCAGTGTAACTTATTAAGGATACTGCCCTTGAACCCAAGAGTGTCATAGATTTACTTTTTGATAATTATTTCAATAATGATAAAGATAGTAATAATGATGTCGTTATGTAGCGCGAAATATGCTATAGAAATTTTAATGATAGGTGTAATAGACACACTTAAAATAAGTCTAACACAATGAGTTCAGTTAATAACACGTTTATTATACTCCATTCTTCACTGTAGCATCTTGTTCTTTATCAGGCTTCCTTTACAGACAGCCCTGACTTACACACTTTCTAGGCTGTTCACTCAACCATGTACACTGAAGGTCAACCGGTCACTTCATACACAGGCCCACACACTGCGCTACTAGCCACTCAAAACATCACAATAGGCTCTGATTCCAATTATTCGGTTTCTTTATTAAACGGCAAGATTACAAAAATTCAAATAATACAGTATTTTTTTGCTGCATACTTAGACCACATTTGTGATATATCTATAGTAGTATATGTATTTATAATAATTATAGACCATTATTACGCCAATGAGAACAACAATTATCACTACCCTACTGCGGTAGATAGGGCCACAACGCCGCTAGGATGAAAAATAGATGGAACATTTAAGACAAACAAATGTACCGGAGTAAGGGGCTGGCCAGACTGGTCACGTGAGCCTCGAACTTAAGTTGTTAAATGCAGAACTGCAAACGATCAGAATGCCTTGCCCAGCCGAAGTCTGTGGTCCGTGCTCTGATCAGGACTGTCCATAAATTTGCTGTAAACATTTTTCAAATAAAAAAAAGACTACCACTATCAATGTTACAAAGACAGTTTGTGTAGATACACAAATTCAAAAGGTAAAAAGGCAGGTTTTACTATTTTCAGAAAGAACACATATGAGTGTGTGTGTGTGTAAAAGAAGCAATTATATGTAAATGTACATTTATTTGGACCGCAATGATTAACCAGAATATCAATGGACTCAATCCCTGCTACACTCGGAAATAAAAGCATACAAATTACACATAACTCTAATAACGCCAAAATATCGTCTTGCTTGTGCGACAGTGGTTCTCACATGAAGTGATTCTTGCGATTTTTACTCCTTCTGCATATTAATCTGAATTTATTGTTCTCTAAACATGAAAAACTGGTCTTCTACTGGGTCAGGCAAGGTAATATTAGTTTTTGTATAGCTTGACTAATCTCAATATATCACGCTCTGTGCTCTCTGGATCAATCTTAATTTGCTTAGTGGATATTTGATAAGAGGGATTTTCTTAGAAACTGTGAGATTTGTGTACTTTATCGGAGATTCAAAAAGGCCTCTAAGCAGTTTATAAATCTCAGCCACAGGCTCCACTTACATTGATTGGGAACTCATCTTCCATTAAATCACACACACACACACACACAGCTACACACATAGCTACACACAGCCACACACACAGCCACACACACCTATAGACACAGACACACATACAGCCACACACACAGCCACACACACCTACAGACACAGACACACATGCAGCCACACACACAGCCACACACACAGCCACACACATACCTACACACACAGCCACACACACACACACACTTGCACCGCTTACATTAATAGGGAATTCATCTTCCATTAAACATAACACACATAGTCACACACATACCTACACACACAGCCATACATACACCCACCTGCCCCAGTTATATACTTTGATTGGGAACTAATACCAATATGTCATCTTTGATTAAATCACACGCACATACACAACCACATATACACACAAATACCAACACACTCAGCCACATACACAGACATAGCCACACACGCAGCCACATACACAGGCATACACACACACGCAGCCACATTCCCGACTTACATTGATTGGGATCTAATACTCATCTTTCATTAAATCACACACACAAACACACACGAGAGCGCGATTCGGCTCTAGCCAACTCATTTTACTGTATGGCGTCTAAGGGATGAGTTTGGCTTGGAGATGCTGTCATATCAGACGAAGCTGCCGGCAGTAAAAAACTAGAAACACTGACAGAACAGACACATGAAACTGAAACCTGAGATTTCAATCCGACGCACATTGTCGAGTTCCGCTGAAAAGAAACGCAATTACACGTAAACATGTCATGAAATAGAATAATCTCAGAATCGTAGCTAGCAATGCGTGGGTGGTGCGGGCCGCAAAGGGTCTCATATATGTGGGCCGCAAGGGGTATCACATATCCTAGCTACGCCACTGGGTAGTCTGTAAGTATCAGTCTAGTGCTTGATGACCTTTCTCGCTTTTTTTGTGGCTGCCTTGTCGTGTGGTAAACGCTCTGGGCTGAGATTTCGATGGTTTTGGGTTCCAACACATCCAGCCGTTATCTCCCTGCAAGGTTGGACATGAAAGTAATGACATTTTCATTTCTGAAGCGGCATCTGATTGACATTACAAATGAAAAGTGTAATTCTCCTTCCTTAATTCTGTTAGTTACAAAACTTTTCTTTAAATTAGGCTAGTTAAACAATTATAGTTTACAGGAAGTGTTGCGAGTAACTGGCGCCTTAACCAGTTAAGCTTCGGGCACGTTAGCCATGGCTGGCTATCCACCTAAGAGAAGGAAAACTCTGAATTAAAACCACTGTTGCCTTGGAGCTATACCCAATCATGGGAAAGGCTTAGGAAGTAAACCCTGAGGAAAAATCAGGAGCTGGTGACCCTAAAGCAGTTTGCAGCACCCAATGCTCCACCCTGGGCAGAGCTTGCGACGCCCCTGACCCCAAACTGTATCGGCAGGGCCGTTCCTTTGAATTCATTCCATTCTTTTGGATGCATCAGCAGCGATGAGTGGGGGGGAACTGATGTCTGGGCGACATCGTTCCGACCACAGCTTATGCCCAGGCATTCCTCTCATTTCCATGAGATGATCCATAGTCGCTTCGGGACTGAAGACGGCCATAGAAGTATTAAGTGTGTGTGTGTTCTGATATGTGTGTATAAGTGTGTGGTGTGTGTGGTAAGCTCTACCAATGATTCTACTACTGTCCAGATTGTCTGTCGGAATGTTTAGTTAGGTAATTTAAGTATCCAGTACAGACCAATCAATAAAACTAATTTAGTGACCTGTCTTTATCCTTTCTCTCTTTCCAGGCAATGGTTATATCGAGGGCTCTGAACTTGACCAGTTCCTGTATGAGCTAGTGACCAGTGTCAATACCCAGGATGTCGGGCCAGAGGTAAGACTGACTGATGACCCAAGCGTTAGATGATTAGTGTTTGTCTAATGGGTGGATTACATGTTTCTTGTTTGAGACACTTCCTTCTCCATCTTTGTTTTACCTTTCCCTCTCTATCTCTCACACACTTTTTCTCTCTCTCCCTCTCTGTCACAAACGCACAAAGACTTTCTCCTTCTCTTACTTTATCTTTCTCTCTCTCTTTCATCTCACACACAATTTCTCTCTCTCTCTCCTACACTCTTTCGCCCTCCCACTTTCTCTCTCTCTTATATTTTTTATTTCTGTCTTGTGGACACACGTTTTCTCGACTCTTCTATTTTGTTTTTTTTTTTTTCCCATGGAAGTTTCAATGTCATTTCAACCTTTCCATCTATTTTTAGCAGCCCCCGAAAGGGGAAAAGACGCTATTGGTTTTGTGTGTCCTGCCTGTCCGTCCCGTTTAGATCTCAGAAACTAGAAGAGAAATTGAAAATCGCACATCATGATATTTTAGAATTTCAAATCTCTGATTTAACGGCTACTTTTTTCTTTTCCGAAAGCAATCCATGTAATTTTCAAAATTATGTATGCAAGCAAATTTTTCAAAAAATTATACCTTTTTTCAATGAAATACTTCAGGGGAAGTTACTTTTTTCAAAAAGGTCATTAATAGATTAAGGACCTTTCATAGATTCGTGCATTGGTACAAAACATTTGTATCTAACGTCGTAATGAGTGTCAATGGATCATTATAAAATATATTTTTCATTTATTAACTAACTCATTGAATAGAATACTGATTCAAATGTTATTTTGAAAAAATAATTTTGATACAAACTTCGTTTTAGTTATAAGTTTTAAAAATAACGAACTGCGTTTTTATTGTTAGTTTAGATCTATTATAAATTTAATTACATGACTGATGCAAAATAATTTCTACTAGTCGACCTGCGGCATAGCATACGCCGCTATTTTCCAGGGCAGGCCTTAGGCACTGCAACATATGCGACCACAGTGGGTCCCGCACTTTCTTTGGACCTATTCCTTTTTCCAGTCTATATTTATTTATGTCTATGGACCCGTGCTAATTTTTAGGTGTATAAATTATTAAATTAAACCATTTTATAGCATATAACCTCCCTTCCATTCACTACACAAATTCATAAGAGAGAGTTTTATGAGATAAATATTTGTGCATTGTACTTCATTTTATGTCTAGAATATATGTCTTTAAATTGTGTTTAATCTCTAAGACTGAGGATCATGCAATTTTTTTTTCATAATTTAGAAATCATAATTCAATAGTAGATATATATACAATTGTGTTTTCAAGTTACACGAAGTTACTTATTAAAATCTTTTTAAAGTAAAAAAAAATATGCTATGCTATTTTATAAATGAAAATATATTTCCCATTCACACCATGATGCGCAATGGGATCTTCCCATTTGCTTGTTATAAGTAAAGCGATAGCGTGAATTCATGAATGAAAAATACTATGAATGGAGCTAACAAAATGGCTAATTGACCTTAATTTACGCGATATTAAGAATATAGATGCACTCATTTAACAATGCTTTAGAAAAACAAATTTGAATGTTAATTTTATTAAACGGACTATAATTAGTATGTTCATGTGCTAAAGCATAAAACTATCTCTGCGAAGAGAAGTTCTTATAATCTTAGAGTTGAATTCGAGTTTTAGATCTAGATCTAGGAATAGAGAGATTAGTTACTGGTACCTTTCGTAATCATGTCTGATGAACGAATATGCGTAATTTGTGATATTAATTAAAGTACTTCTAAAGTCAAACCTGAGAGTAGACTCTATCTGTGTATTGTTGTTCTAGTTTCAATAGTCATACGACACAATAATCTTAAAATACTTATTTTACTTTGTCATAATATTAAAAGAAGAAGAGAATTATATAGGCTACACCAAATTCATTCACAAAATAGCGTTGCGCCGCATGCTATGCTATTTTGTGAATGAAATAGTGCGGATTGGGTCCATGCACACCGTGGTGCGTGCGCGATGGGATCTTCCCTATTTACTTGTTGTTGTTGCATGTTGCCCGTCTGACCTAGTTCTTTGAGGAATATATATATAGATTGCTACACTTGTTTTTAATTTAAGTATTATTTTTTTTAATGTTATTGTTTAGGCTTTCTTTAACGCACACTATAGATGGGAAGAAGCCTACATTCATTTTGTTTTGTCTTTCAAGGAAACAAGAGAGCTTTGTAGAAAAAAAACGCGAATGTTTTGGAGTCCAAAGATTAAGGATATGTAATTTTATATCGATTCGCGGACCTTTATTTTGTTTTCATCGCATTTTTCTTTTTTCTCATTATCTTTTTTTTACTTTCCTAGGAGCAGGGTGTCATCCAATTTCTGGAGCGACAACCCTATGCTCTGATTTTAAGATATCTATTAAAACAATATATTTTTTTATTATTATTATTTTTTTTTACAAATATCAGTTCCGATCCTCAGTTGGGGTCGGGATTAATGTAACGGGACATTCTTCTTCTTCTTCTAGCCAGCTTTATTGCTGCTGAGTTGTGAGCTCTTTTGCAGACTAAGCCAAGGAAAAAATAAAACGTGACCCAGTGCTACATAATTTATTTCTCATCAATTTGATCGTTCAGTTTTGTTTTTTTTTAATTTCAATTAATTTAGTTTAATATATCATTTAGTAACGTGAGTTTATCTCTCTTGCTTATATTGAACAATCAAATCCATTCTAATATAAACATTGTCCAACTTTGTAATACCAAAGCTCTGTTGGATGTGAGGCTGGAAGTCCGATAACCCATTGGCTAAGACTTACGTTTCAAATTCAAAAAGATTTAATGGCAGGGTGAACTTGCTAAATACAGAACCATATTGCATGAATATCTGTTTGGGATATTTGGAGACGTTATCTTCCAAAGTCCGAAGATTTGTTAAGATCGTAGAAGTAGACGTTTCTATGGAGACCCCACCGTGACCTACATATTACATCGCATCTTCCAGAGATTTGGCGTCATATCGATGATGTGACAACAGGACCGTTGTTATATACACACTCAAATACATTTTAACTTATCAATTTGGTTTAGTGATAAAATATTATTGATTTAAAAATGATTAAAACAGTTTTAACATCAGATATCAGAAGTATCAAAAAGTGAAAAAGACGTTGGTGTTACCGTTTATAAAAAATGGAAACATCTCATGATATATCTTTTTTCTTTCTCACTGATCAGAGTTTAAATGTCTAATCTTGATTCCCCGGGGGGTGGTATGTATCTCTTCAGCCAAAGAGCTAAATCCAGAGATCGATGTGATGGTTAAAGGGGGTTGGGTGGGGGGTATTGGTTCAAATGTTGGGCCTGTAATTTGAACTGCTTGATTAGACTCCAAGGGAGACTACATCAGGCAGAAACAGTGTTAATTACCGCCCCTTGTATATCTGCGATTCCCTCTCATTTCTTTATTTTCTTTTTCCTACAGTAGTGCCAGACTCGACCCACTCCCTCCCCCAGAGCCTGACTGTATATGTTTTGAATCCATTGCAGAGGGACAAGTGTAGCAAATAAACACAATTTGTTTCATTCCATCTGTGGCACGGTGATATATGTTTTATACAGTCGGCTATCCTCCCACGATGGAATACTAATAGTTTAAAAAGATTTGAATATGTCTAGTATGTGTGTGTGCCTGAGTGTTCGCGTGTTACTGTTACTGATGTAATCATGAGTAAAAGTTTCCCCTTTCAGACCTTGTGGTCTATAGGTCAGATGATGTAAAGGCCATCTCAATCTGTGGCCAACGGTTAACGAGGGTGTCATGTGGCCAGCACAACGACCAACTGCCTTTACTTGTCCCCAACTAATGTCAGGTACTCGTTAGAGCTGGCTGTATTCAGAGGCGCCCAAGGATCCCGAAATAAAAATCCCAGTCTTCACAAGGATTCGAACGCGGGACTCCTGGTTCAGAAGCCAAGAGCTTTACCGCTCAGCCACCGCGCCTTTTAATCATGAGTACAAGTAGACGAATAGTTTGGTTGCGTAAGTTGAATATATTCTGACGTAACCAAGAGGAAGTGTAAGGTTATAAATAGGAAAGTGAAAGTAGAAGTAGGAGGGACGAATGAGAGACTAGTGACGGTAGGGCGTGTATTATTTTAGAATGACGTTTTATCTTGTTTTAAAAAAATAACATTATATTAAAGGGTGAAGAACTTCGCCATGTGACGGTCCCAAGACCGGCTGAGAAAAGAGGAGGGTTGGGCTACCCTACCCTGTAGAAAAAAAAACACTTAACTATAGAAACACCAAACAGCAAATCAACAGAAGTCACGGACCTGGGAGAGGATGGACCTCCAGCTGGAAGGTTTATGACGCATGTCTGTGAAAGCCAGAGTGATCTGGAAGCGGACAAGCCGAAGACCATCATATGTACATGGAACGTCCGAATGGGCAAGACGTGGGGACATTTGGAGAGACTCGCCCAGAACCAAGATGTCTGGAGGAAGCTGGTTGGAAGCTTATGCCTCAGAGGGGACCACAGGCAGACATGAGATGAGATGAAGGATGAAGACTTTATGCCAAAGGCGATCTTTGGCGAGCTTAAATGTGACGGCGTAACAGAGGTGCCCCCACGTTAGCGCTATAAAAGATCTACTCAGGCGCCATCTCGCTCTCACTGGCATAGAGGGAAATAGCTGGAGGAAAATGGACTCTTAAAGAGACTATATGTAGGCAACTTTAAGTAAAAAAAAATATGTTGCGATATGATTATTTAGTAGTTCAAGTCTAGTACTAGATCTAGATCTACGTCGTATCATAGACATTGCCATTATTGTCATGTATAACACCATAACCACGTGACTTTTAAAAAGTAGGTCAGAGATTCGAAACTACCACTTAGGAATAGCTGTCTGGGGCTAGAAGTAGTATAAGTCACCGCTAGTACTCCGACTCGTACGTTACTTTCATGTTATTGTAATAATCCATACTAACTAACAATACTAACTGTGTTAATCCGTGGGGTAACGTTGCAAGCCCCAGCAACTAATTGTATGTACAACGAAGCCCAAAGAAGTTTTTTTGTGTGTTTGTCCCTAAAGGCAGTATACGAAAGCTTTATTTTATGGCAGAGATATTATAAGTTGTTTTGCAATTATATTTTATGCTGCACACTAAAAACCTTTATTTTAATGTAGTTTTTAAATACTTAATCACCTTATTATAAAGAGATTTATTTTAGCAAGCAAAAATATAGTAATGACTTCATTGGCGAAAAAATTATCGCCAGACCAGACAAACTGTAAAGAATAACCAATCATAGATTGTATGTATTCCTCTAAACTCCTCATAAGCTCAATGTATTGCTGCTGGGCCTCAGCCTTGGGTTAACAAGTTACCATCAAGAAATCGTACCGCTCTGTCCACTGTTAGAATACTGCAACGTCCAGGAACATTGTTGGTGAGCCCAACTTTTCAGTGTAAAGTGTTGGACACTGGTCTAGTGTGAAAAAAATGAGTTTAAAAAACAAACTATGAATTTATAATAGATGAACTTCAGCAGATATATTACAATGAACAATGTATTTGAACATGAATTGTTTACAACTTCTCAGTAACCTTGACTTCCCAACAGCCTTGGGGTTGATAAGTTAACATCAAGAACTTGTACTGGTCTGTCCACTTGTGGAGTTCCACAACGTGATATCCAGGAACATTGTTGATTAGCCCAGCTTTTCAGCTTTAAGTGTAGGACATAAAAACACCAGATCAAGGGTACTTCAAGTTGATCTGTCAGCTGGTGAACGATCCGATGAAATCATATTGAACATAGATGGTTTTGGATCCTTGACTTTGTAATGAACAGGCAAGACTGATATATTTTTATTTGACCACTCGCTGGTGCTCCTATCTATATCTGCGACTACAAGATAACAGAGCCTGTTTAGACAAGCCTTCGTAACAGTCTCAGAATGACATCCATAACATTTCTGTGTGTAGGTGTCTCAGAACTGTTGGACTTTACTAGTACACAAAGACCTGGACCTACAACACTCCGAAGATCATGTATTTCGAGTGAGCTGTAAGCTCTAGTGAGCTGCATGCGGGCTCTAAAGGGTCAAGGGAAGTACTGAATAAACATTTACATTTTTGGAACCTTTGGGCTTCCATAGGAAACAAGGACAGATCCTTCCGAAAGGATTCCAATAACTTCGGTCGTCTACAACAACGGACAATGGACAACCCCCAGGGACGGTCAAGTTTGGAAAGTTTTTGAACAATTTTAACGTTGCGGTTATGTAATCCGTAAACATATGTTAGTGTCTTATGTGATTATGTTTTATTTATTGGCAATGTAAACTCTTCAATGTTGAAAAAAAAACAACACTTACTGATCAAAATTTTTTTTTTTTTTACAATTGTTGATTTGTTGTTGTAATACCATGAAATTCCGTTTTTCTTTTGCAATGTAATCTTTTGGAAAGTGAATTAAAAAAAAAGAGATTGGCCTTGAAAAAAGCCCGGAAGAAGGCATCTGTCCTGCTCCAGTATGTGTTGAGCAAATAGAACAAAACAATTATAATTAAAAACTACTCATTCACTGTAGATCTATTATCTATATTCTACTTTATATTTTACTAGTCGACCCGCGGCGTAGGATACGCAGCTATTTAGTGACTGGAGAACACGCACTAAAACACAGTTGTTCTAATGGGGCGGGTGGCAAACGACAGCTCACCACTGCCGGAAGTATTCATGTACGCATCGTATTGTCGAGTGTATGACAGTGCTTCAGTGAGTAAGAACAACGGACAGAAGCGTCGCCATAGTAATGCCAATGTTCGCAAACAAAGCTTACAGCCATCTTGCGAATTTCGAGAGCAACAGTGTTGTCGATACGAAATATACGACTGATAGAAATAAACAGCAGGCCCTCATGATGCAGGAATTTCGACTACATTAAAAGACCAGTTGACTCCACGAAATATATGTGAAGCGTTGGCAATGGTTACGAAACAAAACGGTAATACGTGAGGGCAAAATCAAAACTAAGCTACAGAAAATGCAACTATTTTAGTGACAACAGCTATTGACGTGTGTATGAAAAATACACACATAAATGTAGTCAAACATAGAATGCAAAGAGAAAAATTACTTTTTTTTAGTTGTGCTCTCTGTCGAGGCGAAAGTTAGGTGGGGTTACTCTAGTCAGACTTGCAGAAATAAAAGAGTTATCTTTCCATGACTTTTGCGAGGTGTCCCGCATTGATGGGCCACGAAGAGAATTATATATATAGATTGTCATTGAGAAGTTCCATAAGTTTGATATTTTTAAAAGATCCAATGGCAGGGATTGACTTGCTAAATACAGTAACATATTGCATGAATATCTGTTTGGGATATTGAGAGACATTATCTTCCAAAGTCCGAAGATTTATTAACATTGTAGAACTAGACGTTTCTATGTAGACCCGACTGTGATCTACATATTACATCGCATCTTCCAGAGATTCCGTATCAGATGGCTAATGAAGCAATGCAGGTATCATTTTTTACTCAAATATTTATTACAATAATCAAAGTTTGATGTCCAAAGGCGAAACGTTATAAGTAAATTAATCCGATTTATGCCTCATCCTATTTATAATTTCTGATTATTTCCTCTTGGATCGGAGTTTTTTATAACTTGATTACTTGATCTACATATGTAGCCACAACAAAACTGGGTTATTCGTCTTTGTTTTTTGTTCACAATAGACTACGGTGAACTGTGCAACCGGAAACGCCAATTTTCTCGTGCATTGCTGGCTGCAAATATACAGCCTTAAATAAGATTGAATTAAGCTTATATATTTTTAATGCAATATTACATTCTTTTTAAAACCACGATTCAAGGAAGATAATCCCGAGCAAAGAGTTTGTAGGTTCATTTTACAAGCCCTTATCCACAGGCTTCTTCCATTGTTTAAAATTTTGTGTGTTTAAATCTTATTTTAGTTTTCTCTTTAGTTTAAAAGTATTTTCTAATTAAGTTTTTGTATATTTTCTAATTTAGTTTTTTTTTTGTGACCCTAGCACGTTTTCAGCCACCCTTTAGTTGGTCTATTGAATCGTTGTGGCAACACGCACAATCAGTAAACTGTATATATTACAACAGGTCAGTTTTGTCCCTTGAAGAGAATTTCTTTCAATGACAGACCCGTCCTTTCTTTTATTCTGTCTTACCATCGCTTTCTCTGTCTGCCTCTTGATTTGTATAATCCTAGCATGGTTTCACCTATGCCTTGGTCTGTTGTACTGTTGGGGCACCACACAAGATCTGTCGATCGTCTTTTTCTATTCCTCTTAGTGTTTTTGCCTTGGACAGAATGTCCTTCAATGACAAGCCCATTCATTCTCTTCTTCTGTCTTACCATCACTTTCTCTGTCTGCTTCTTCTTTTTCCTGGTACTGTTCCCTGAAGGAAGGTCTTTAAGAGCCCTAAGGACCATGTCTTAATGCCAAAACGATTGAGTTGCGTTTTTATCTAGTGGTTAGCAATTCACCGTGGGACCCCATTGCCGTTGTGATCTTGTTTATAACATATCTCAACCTAATATTCAAAATCAGAGTATTAAAAAAAAACATTAAAAAAAACAAACAAACTCTGCCTTTAAAACTCTGTGGCATTTTAAACCAAACGAGACAATCTTTTCCCTTTGCAACTTCTTGTGTGGCTAAAGAGGCCAATCCTTGATACACAGCTGCGGTTGCAGGTTGGGCATATAAAATCACCAGGCGGAGCTGCATTTTCAGCCTTCTTTCTGCTTCTGTTGTGTATGGCATCTGCAATCCGAGACCCTTCTCTTATGCTCTCTTTCCATGTGGATCTATCCAGTGCTACTTTTTCCCAGCTGCTAGTGTCAATTTTAAATAGCTTCATGTCACGTTTGCACACATCTGTATACCGTAAAAATGGGTGACCATCGGCTCTCCTGCCTTCAATAAGATCGCCATACAGTATATCTTGTGGTAGTCTACCTACTGACATTCTGCGAACGTGACCGAGCCAGACAAGGCGTCTGCTGCTGATAATAGAGCGGATGTCCTGGCACCCTGCATTTCCTCATTTGTTATCTTATCTTGCCACCTTATTTTAAAGATCCGCCTTAGGCATCGGAGGTGGAAGACATTCAGCTTTTTTTCCTGCCGTGAGTAGGTTGACCATATTTCACTTCCGTATAGCAAAGTGCTCATCACGCAGGTCCGGTAGACTATGGCTTTAGTATTGTTAGTCAGCAATATGTTGTCCCACACTCTTTTCTGCAACCTTGACATGGTGCCCATTGCTTAGGCTATCCTATTGTTGATGTCTTTATCTAGTAGAGCATCGTTGGATATGATGGAGCCAAGATAGCAAAAGTGATCAACAATTTCAAATGGTTGGCCATTAATGTTTATTTGAGGCGCAGCATTAGTGTTTTGGACCAGTATCTTAGTCTTGCTTTGACTAATATTTAAGCCGAACTTCTGGCAAGCAGCAGATAGTTTGTCAACCAGGGTCTGGAGCTGAATATCAGAGTCAGCTACAGTAGCTGCATCATCAGCATACAAGAGTTCCCTAATAAGTATCCTCCTAACCTTGGTTTTTGCCCGCAGCCTTGATATATTGAATAGTTTTCCAGAGGATCTTGTGTGGAGATATACAACTTCGTTGCTGTCGTTGAAAGCATAGTGTAGTAAACAAAAGAAGAATATGCCAAACAGAGTAGGTGCGAGCACACATCCCTGCTTGACACCACTGCTAACCTCAAAAGGTGCTGATTGGGCTCCATTATATTTGACAGTGCATTTCGTTTCCACGTGAAAACATTCAATGAACTTCAGTAGTTTGGGTGGGCAACCTATTTTCCTTAGGAGCCTGAAAAGGCCACTTCTGCTGACCATGTCAAAGGCTTTAGTCAGATCAACAAAAACGATGTAAAGGGGTATGTCTCTCTCTGAATTTTTCCTGCAGTAGTCGAAGAGAGGATAAAACTATAACTATCAATAATGTAGAAGTTATTTCACATATTAGCTATCATACAAAATAATTAATTACTGATGATTATTAACTAGTTGAATAAAAAAAAAAGATTCACATTTTGTTAGGCACAATAAATAATTGTTTTAAGTATCACCTTGATCTGAGAATGCGCTAAGAAGAAATAGCGTTAACAGTTATTTAAAGGGACTAAACCCAACAAATTTAGCCACATCTGTGAATGCTGAAGGATTAGTTTCCTTTGTTGCTATTAAACAAAATAAGTAATCACAAGGAATTGATTGTCTAATTTGTTACTTTTTTGTCATTGGTTTATTTCTTATCTATAAAAAAAATAATTGTGCAAAGTTTCAACTTAATCCGTGAATGTGTGTAGGAGAAATAACGTGTACACAAGTTTTACCAGACAGACAGACAGACAAACAGAGTTAGTGATTATCTGAATTTTAATAATTCCCCAATGGGACGTTCCAAAATGAAACATAACTTACAACAGCAAACAATAATATCATTTTGGTATTAGGACTTTTGTATTCACGTAATAGAACGTTCTACCACTAAATCTATAGCATACGTGAAATTGGTTCACATGCGATAATACCACAATGACATCTGCTAGCCGGAAGTTATGTAGACAGACGGCTTGTCTAGACAAATGATCACCGAATCCAAATAGACTGTTAAATTAAGGTTATCATTCACTTATTTGAGGAAGGAGAGGTTTTTTTCTCTTCTAAATAGGTCTAAAACGAATCGGCACAAAATGTATCATTTTGTTCAGTTGTTGGAAGCGGTAAAACATTTTCCACTAGAATAACAAGGCAAAATAAAAATAAAACTTTTTTTTTCTTCTAAAAAAAGTACAAATCAACAACAATAGCAACAAAATAACAAAGATAACAAAAAAAAAAACAACAACAAACAAACAACTGAATGTAAGAAAACAACAACATCATGAGCGCAGCCCGTGTGTTGAATCAGGATTGACTTAATTTTTCCAACTGGATATTACACGCATACTAAAAATATAGACATGTATCAACCTGGAAAGCGTGGTCGAGAGGCTAAGTGCGGCTTGAGCTTGGCTTGCTTGGCTACCTAGAAGGGGGCTCGAGGTTCGACACCCGACTCGGGCAGAGTTGTGTTTACTGAGCACCCAAAGGCAGCACGGGAAACCAACTCCAAGATACCCCCTCCCCCCACTGGTCCACAAATGAGATTGGACCCAAGCGCTCTGAGCATGCTATAAGCATGAAAGTAGCGCTATATAAAAGCTATAATAATAACCTAATGCACACACAAATAAAAGCTAACTTGGTTATCACATAAAACTAGCGGAGACAATACATCTGATTCTCTACAACGTAGTCACATTTTCCACAAGGGCTCTCTTGTCCTGTGGTATGAGTTCCAGTTGTCTCGATGGGTCCAGGGTTACAACCCTGCATGCTATAATCCTCTTCGTCAAGTGGGAGGCCTGAGCTAGGAATAATCTTTAATTTTAAAAGAACACCCGAGTCTTGTGTCACAAAGAATAAAAGTTCACACAAATAAGATTATCATCTTTGGTGGAAGCACAATTTTTTTCGTTTTTGTATGATCTCGTATGAAGTCCGATCTTCGCTACAAAAAGCCGAATTGACCCAGGCACGAGTTGATTGAGGTCTATTGTAGTTGGTTGAGATCTATAGCAGTTGGTTGAGGTCTATTGTAGTTGGTTGAGGCCTATTGTAGTTGCTTGAAGTCTATTGTAGTTGCTTGAGGTCTATTGTAGTTGCTTGAGGTGTATTGGTGCTTTTGCTAAATTTTTTTTGACTGCTCTTATTTTTTTTGAACAGAAAAAAAAAACAGTTTACATTCTTTTGTCTCAGCCATTCTCTAGTAGCTTAAAACACTCATTGCTTAACACCAAAGCAAGTAATCAAGGTTTAACATTTCCTAGTCAAAGGAGTGGATACGCATTCCTTAAAGGAGCTCCTGAGAGTATCTTTGCGTCTCATGTGTTAACCCTCGAGAAGTCTTCACATTTCCCCAAACACTGCAGTTACCAAAAAGATTTACGTAGTAAAATTTGTGAATATGACATTAACTCTTTCTCTCCGAACAAACGATACCAACGTTGATTCCATCAGAAATAAATAATTATGGAGACAAAGAGTTAAAGCTCATTTTATAGTTGACAACAGCAGACTCTCAGAACATCGCCCTTTGGTATAACGTAAGTTTGTCTTTACCTTTTTTTTTCTCTTATATCTTTCAGAAGGTCTGGTCTGCAGAGGTGTAGTAAGGTCTGCAGAGGTGTAGTAAGGTCTGCAGAGGTGTAGTAAGGTCTTC
>JADKLZ010040970.1:0-19171 GCA_021533235.1 Biomphalaria straminea
TCTGGCGTACCCGTATCTCTAATCTCTGGCGTACCCGTATCTCTAATGTCTTCGTTTCTGAGGCGAGCTTTAAATAATAGTTTAGAATTTATTTATCTTTTTTCAATATCAAAGTAATGAATTACCAATTATTAATTGTCTAATTACTTTAAAAAAAAATTCTTTTCTATTTTTTTAGTTACAATAAATAATTGTGGAAATTTTAATTTGATCCGAGAATGGTGCGGGAAAAATTACTTAATTAGCTAAAGGGACAAAACCCCACATATATGTTAGTACTGAAGGATTATTTTCCCTTGTTGACGTAAAACAAAATAATTAAATTTTCTTAATTAATTTACTAATTGGTTACTTTTTTAAAACTTGTATTCATGTTTTGTTGGGTGCAATTAATAATGGCGGGAAAGTTTCAATTTGATCAGAGAATGGATGTGGGAGCAATAAGGTGGTCCAATTTTTAACCAGACAGAGTGAGTTGATACAAACTTTGTAAGAACAGCCCTTAATCTTATTATTTAAAACACTAATCAACCGTCTTTGAAAACTAAGGTCGAGATCCCCATTGAGTTCCCTACTAAAGAGAATAACCAACAATCTTAATAAAAGTGCTTCCAAATTCTTTTGTCTCCTATGAAGTGGTAAAATATTCATTCCGGACTATTACAAAGTGGGAAGTCTTCAGGGCTTTGTATTCGTTGTCACGATCATCTTCGGACAATTTCTACAGGTTTTTTTTTTAATTTTTTAAAGTAAGTTCCCCCTTTCACACCTTGCGATCTATAGGACAGATGATGTTAAGGTCATCTGTTTCTTTGCCCAACGGTTAACGAGCAGGGCGTCATATGGCCAGCGACCTTCTTTACTTCCCCAAATAAATTCAGGTACCCATTAGAGTTGGGTGGAGTCAGGGACGCCCTAAAAATCCCGAAATTCAAAATCCGAGTCTTCACCGAGATTCGAACTCATAACCCAGGATCGGGAGCTAAGCACTTAACTACTCTGCCACCTCGCCAGATTCCAATAGCTGTGACGATGAATAAATATTCAGAATATGTTAAGATTCAGCATGTGACTCAAAATAAACCAATGAGGAAGTGCTACGAAGAGCAGGATGCCAGGACATCTGTTATTAGCAGCAGACGCATTGGCTGGCTTTGTCACGTGACACGTTCATAGACTCCCAGAAGGTCGACTCCCTCAAGACTTTGTGCATGGTGGTCTAACTAATAGAAGGCAGGAGAGTCGCTGGTCACCCACTTTTAAGGTATACTGAGATATGCAAACGCGACATGAAGCTCTTCAAAATGGACATTCACAGATGGGAAAAAGAGTCACAGGATAGAACCACATGGAGAGAAACATTAATGAAGGTATCTGGGATGTATATGCCATGTACACCAGTTGTAGAAAAAAGGGTGGAAATGCAACGGCGCCTGGTGATTACATATGCCCAACCTGCTGTGTAGCAGTGATTGGCCTCTTTTGTCACACAAGAAGTTGCAAAGGGAATTCATTTCTCCTCAAGTCGTAAAATGCCACAGACTCGAAATCAAAGTAAGTTTAGTAGTTTAAACGATTGGCCAATGACTTTGACTTTTCATATTACCGGAGGATCTCGTTAACGTTTATCTTATAAGCAACATGCGTCCTTAGTGTTGTCTGCCTCTTGTTTGTCTTATGTCTGTCTTATGTCTGTATATGTCTGTCTTATGTCTGTCTTATGTCTGTCTTATGTCTGTCGTATATCTGTCTTATATCTGTCTTATGTCTGTCTTATGTCTGTCTTATGTCTGTCTTATATCTGTCTTATATCTGTCTTATGTCTGTCTTATGTGTCGTATATCTGTCTTATATCTGTCTAATGTCTGTCTTATTTCTGTCTTATGTCTGTCTTATATCTGTCTTATGTTTGTCTTATGTCTGTCTTATGTGTATTTTTATCTTGGAAGCATACTCTCACATTACATACAGTGTGGCTTACTTTGTATTCAGTTACGCTCAACTTATCGGAGAGGGACCAACGCGGGATGCCTGAACCCGGGCCAAAAGGAAACCCTGCTACGCCCGTGAACCCGAGTAATGTCCATTTTTTCTAACACCCATTGTCTTCGCCCACGTCCAGACATTCAATATGTCTCCTCCATTTCCTGCTTTGGTAATCTAATCATTCTTTTCCTCCCTGTCCTGGTTTCAACCTCGGACTCAGACGTCCACTCCATTCAACTCGTTCACGTGATTTCATATAACACGATATCAATTGAAAAGTCACGCCAGGGGGTCTCACGTCCGCTTCTATTGTGACGTTTAATTATTAACAAAAAAAATAAATAACATTCAGTCTTATATTTATTTCTTGGATGCCTTGTAAGCTTAAAAAAAAAGAACTTGACAACTAATTGATGTTTTGAAAGAAATAATTATTGAGAATTTCCAAATTGGAATTTTGGGAGTTTCCGGATGTGCAAAACTCAGAAGTACCCGTAGTTTGATAAGCATATAGAAATGTCTGTGAATTTTTCAGCACTTTCAAGGACACTTTCAAGGAACGTTGCTGATGCCAACTAAAAGAAAAAAAGAATTGAGCTAGAATTGTAACATTATCTCTATGTGTGACAGTTGATCTTCGTAACAAATCTCCTTTATTACTCCTTGTTAGTTTGCCCGTTTGTTTTTGAATTCATTTTGATGTCATAGAGTTACATTGTAATACATTTTCCATATTTTAACTCATTTGTTCTTTAAATAGAGAAGCTTAGAAAATTAAATTTTGCAGTGTTTAAAAGGTGAACACAAATTATCATAGAGTAAAGTAAAAGTAAAAAGTAAAGTGTCCCCTGCGATCTATGGGGCAGATGATGTTAAGGTCATCTGTTTCTTTGACCAACGGTTAGCGAGCAGGGTGTTAGGTCTATGTGAACAGCATAACGACCAACCGCCTTTACTTTCCCCAACTAAAGTCAGGTACCCCTTTGAGTTGGGTGGACTCGGGGGCGCCCTAAAAAATCCCGAAATTCAAAATCGTAATCTTCACCGGGATTCGAACCCGGGACCTCAGGTTCAGAAGCCAACTGCTTAACCGTTCGACCACCACGCCACCAAATTATCATATACCTTTGAAAAACATAAATTTCTTTATTTCCTAAACCGGAAGCACTAAAATCATAGCTTTCTTTTTTCTTTTGGACGAGATGTTTGAGAAATCTAAATAAGCTTTGAAAACAAATATCTCGACATGTCACTGGAAGTTGTGAAAGAAATTGTTGAGATTTAAAAAAAAAATTCGATGTATCCGGCGTGCGGAAAACGGAAGAGCTGATAAGCAATATGTATGGCTATGAACATGCATTTTAAAAGTATATACCAATTTTTGTGCAATTTTCAGCAATATATATATAATGAAGTCTCTAAGCTCTTTCTCTTCTAGCACGTTGGATCTATTATTATGACGTCCTGTCAAGTTTAGATAGGCGAACAAGAGAGAACTGGTTGTGAACGCGACATTAAACCTTTAAAAGCGACGAGACGTTCAGAGAAATTGTTTTAAGCAATTAGATCGAGACAAATCGTCATAGAAGCCCTGAACACTGACGTCACAACCTGTGGGCAGATTAGACCAATAGCTTGCTGACACGTCACACACCCGATAGAGAAGCTAGAGTTAAGAGTATACATGAACACAAGAACCAGACGTCTGTTAGGTTCTGAAGATACTTTGTATAAAGCAAGCGGGCTTTAGTACTGTAGACTTGCTGATAATAGTAACATTGCTCAGTGTAACTTATTAAGGATACTGCCCTTGAACCCAAGAGTGTCATAGATTTACTTTTTGATAATTATTTCAATAATGATAAAGATAGTAATAATGATGTCGTTATGTAGCGCGAAATATGCTATAGAAATTTTAATGATAGGTGTAATAGACACACTTAAAATAAGTCTAACACAATGAGTTCAGTTAATAACACGTTTATTATACTCCATTCTTCACTGTAGCATCTTGTTCTTTATCAGGCTTCCTTTACAGACAGCCCTGACTTACACACTTTCTAGGCTGTTCACTCAACCATGTACACTGAAGGTCAACCGGTCACTTCATACACAGGCCCACACACTGCGCTACTAGCCACTCAAAACATCACAATAGGCTCTGATTCCAATTATTCGGTTTCTTTATTAAACGGCAAGATTACAAAAATTCAAATAATACAGTATTTTTTTGCTGCATACTTAGACCACATTTGTGATATATCTATAGTAGTATATGTATTTATAATAATTATAGACCATTATTACGCCAATGAGAACAACAATTATCACTACCCTACTGCGGTAGATAGGGCCACAACGCCGCTAGGATGAAAAATAGATGGAACATTTAAGACAAACAAATGTACCGGAGTAAGGGGCTGGCCAGACTGGTCACGTGAGCCTCGAACTTAAGTTGTTAAATGCAGAACTGCAAACGATCAGAATGCCTTGCCCAGCCGAAGTCTGTGGTCCGTGCTCTGATCAGGACTGTCCATAAATTTGCTGTAAACATTTTTCAAATAAAAAAAAGACTACCACTATCAATGTTACAAAGACAGTTTGTGTAGATACACAAATTCAAAAGGTAAAAAGGCAGGTTTTACTATTTTCAGAAAGAACACATATGAGTGTGTGTGTGTGTAAAAGAAGCAATTATATGTAAATGTACATTTATTTGGACCGCAATGATTAACCAGAATATCAATGGACTCAATCCCTGCTACACTCGGAAATAAAAGCATACAAATTACACATAACTCTAATAACGCCAAAATATCGTCTTGCTTGTGCGACAGTGGTTCTCACATGAAGTGATTCTTGCGATTTTTACTCCTTCTGCATATTAATCTGAATTTATTGTTCTCTAAACATGAAAAACTGGTCTTCTACTGGGTCAGGCAAGGTAATATTAGTTTTTGTATAGCTTGACTAATCTCAATATATCACGCTCTGTGCTCTCTGGATCAATCTTAATTTGCTTAGTGGATATTTGATAAGAGGGATTTTCTTAGAAACTGTGAGATTTGTGTACTTTATCGGAGATTCAAAAAGGCCTCTAAGCAGTTTATAAATCTCAGCCACAGGCTCCACTTACATTGATTGGGAACTCATCTTCCATTAAATCACACACACACACACACACAGCTACACACATAGCTACACACAGCCACACACACAGCCACACACACCTATAGACACAGACACACATACAGCCACACACACAGCCACACACACCTACAGACACAGACACACATGCAGCCACACACACAGCCACACACACAGCCACACACATACCTACACACACAGCCACACACACACACACACTTGCACCGCTTACATTAATAGGGAATTCATCTTCCATTAAACATAACACACATAGTCACACACATACCTACACACACAGCCATACATACACCCACCTGCCCCAGTTATATACTTTGATTGGGAACTAATACCAATATGTCATCTTTGATTAAATCACACGCACATACACAACCACATATACACACAAATACCAACACACTCAGCCACATACACAGACATAGCCACACACGCAGCCACATACACAGGCATACACACACACGCAGCCACATTCCCGACTTACATTGATTGGGATCTAATACTCATCTTTCATTAAATCACACACACAAACACACACGAGAGCGCGATTCGGCTCTAGCCAACTCATTTTACTGTATGGCGTCTAAGGGATGAGTTTGGCTTGGAGATGCTGTCATATCAGACGAAGCTGCCGGCAGTAAAAAACTAGAAACACTGACAGAACAGACACATGAAACTGAAACCTGAGATTTCAATCCGACGCACATTGTCGAGTTCCGCTGAAAAGAAACGCAATTACACGTAAACATGTCATGAAATAGAATAATCTCAGAATCGTAGCTAGCAATGCGTGGGTGGTGCGGGCCGCAAAGGGTCTCATATATGTGGGCCGCAAGGGGTATCACATATCCTAGCTACGCCACTGGGTAGTCTGTAAGTATCAGTCTAGTGCTTGATGACCTTTCTCGCTTTTTTTGTGGCTGCCTTGTCGTGTGGTAAACGCTCTGGGCTGAGATTTCGATGGTTTTGGGTTCCAACACATCCAGCCGTTATCTCCCTGCAAGGTTGGACATGAAAGTAATGACATTTTCATTTCTGAAGCGGCATCTGATTGACATTACAAATGAAAAGTGTAATTCTCCTTCCTTAATTCTGTTAGTTACAAAACTTTTCTTTAAATTAGGCTAGTTAAACAATTATAGTTTACAGGAAGTGTTGCGAGTAACTGGCGCCTTAACCAGTTAAGCTTCGGGCACGTTAGCCATGGCTGGCTATCCACCTAAGAGAAGGAAAACTCTGAATTAAAACCACTGTTGCCTTGGAGCTATACCCAATCATGGGAAAGGCTTAGGAAGTAAACCCTGAGGAAAAATCAGGAGCTGGTGACCCTAAAGCAGTTTGCAGCACCCAATGCTCCACCCTGGGCAGAGCTTGCGACGCCCCTGACCCCAAACTGTATCGGCAGGGCCGTTCCTTTGAATTCATTCCATTCTTTTGGATGCATCAGCAGCGATGAGTGGGGGGGAACTGATGTCTGGGCGACATCGTTCCGACCACAGCTTATGCCCAGGCATTCCTCTCATTTCCATGAGATGATCCATAGTCGCTTCGGGACTGAAGACGGCCATAGAAGTATTAAGTGTGTGTGTGTTCTGATATGTGTGTATAAGTGTGTGGTGTGTGTGGTAAGCTCTACCAATGATTCTACTACTGTCCAGATTGTCTGTCGGAATGTTTAGTTAGGTAATTTAAGTATCCAGTACAGACCAATCAATAAAACTAATTTAGTGACCTGTCTTTATCCTTTCTCTCTTTCCAGGCAATGGTTATATCGAGGGCTCTGAACTTGACCAGTTCCTGTATGAGCTAGTGACCAGTGTCAATACCCAGGATGTCGGGCCAGAGGTAAGACTGACTGATGACCCAAGCGTTAGATGATTAGTGTTTGTCTAATGGGTGGATTACATGTTTCTTGTTTGAGACACTTCCTTCTCCATCTTTGTTTTACCTTTCCCTCTCTATCTCTCACACACTTTTTCTCTCTCTCCCTCTCTGTCACAAACGCACAAAGACTTTCTCCTTCTCTTACTTTATCTTTCTCTCTCTCTTTCATCTCACACACAATTTCTCTCTCTCTCTCCTACACTCTTTCGCCCTCCCACTTTCTCTCTCTCTTATATTTTTTATTTCTGTCTTGTGGACACACGTTTTCTCGACTCTTCTATTTTGTTTTTTTTTTTTCCCATGGAAGTTTCAATGTCATTTCAACCTTTCCATCTATTTTTAGCAGCCCCCGAAAGGGGAAAAGACGCTATTGGTTTTGTGTGTCCTGCCTGTCCGTCCCGTTTAGATCTCAGAAACTAGAAGAGAAATTGAAAATCGCACATCATGATATTTTAGAATTTCAAATCTCTGATTTAACGGCTACTTTTTTCTTTTCCGAAAGCAATCCATGTAATTTTCAAAATTATGTATGCAAGCAAATTTTTCAAAAAATTATACCTTTTTTCAATGAAATACTTCAGGGGAAGTTACTTTTTTCAAAAAGGTCATTAATAGATTAAGGACCTTTCATAGATTCGTGCATTGGTACAAAACATTTGTATCTAACGTCGTAATGAGTGTCAATGGATCATTATAAAATATATTTTTCATTTATTAACTAACTCATTGAATAGAATACTGATTCAAATGTTATTTTGAAAAAATAATTTTGATACAAACTTCGTTTTAGTTATAAGTTTTAAAAATAACGAACTGCGTTTTTATTGTTAGTTTAGATCTATTATAAATTTAATTACATGACTGATGCAAAATAATTTCTACTAGTCGACCTGCGGCATAGCATACGCCGCTATTTTCCAGGGCAGGCCTTAGGCACTGCAACATATGCGACCACAGTGGGTCCCGCACTTTCTTTGGACCTATTCCTTTTTCCAGTCTATATTTATTTATGTCTATGGACCCGTGCTAATTTTTAGGTGTATAAATTATTAAATTAAACCATTTTATAGCATATAACCTCCCTTCCATTCACTACACAAATTCATAAGAGAGAGTTTTATGAGATAAATATTTGTGCATTGTACTTCATTTTATGTCTAGAATATATGTCTTTAAATTGTGTTTAATCTCTAAGACTGAGGATCATGCAATTTTTTTTTCATAATTTAGAAATCATAATTCAATAGTAGATATATATACAATTGTGTTTTCAAGTTACACGAAGTTACTTATTAAAATCTTTTTAAAGTAAAAAAAAATATGCTATGCTATTTTATAAATGAAAATATATTTCCCATTCACACCATGATGCGCAATGGGATCTTCCCATTTGCTTGTTATAAGTAAAGCGATAGCGTGAATTCATGAATGAAAAATACTATGAATGGAGCTAACAAAATGGCTAATTGACCTTAATTTACGCGATATTAAGAATATAGATGCACTCATTTAACAATGCTTTAGAAAAACAAATTTGAATGTTAATTTTATTAAACGGACTATAATTAGTATGTTCATGTGCTAAAGCATAAAACTATCTCTGCGAAGAGAAGTTCTTATAATCTTAGAGTTGAATTCGAGTTTTAGATCTAGATCTAGGAATAGAGAGATTAGTTACTGGTACCTTTCGTAATCATGTCTGATGAACGAATATGCGTAATTTGTGATATTAATTAAAGTACTTCTAAAGTCAAACCTGAGAGTAGACTCTATCTGTGTATTGTTGTTCTAGTTTCAATAGTCATACGACACAATAATCTTAAAATACTTATTTTACTTTGTCATAATATTAAAAGAAGAAGAGAATTATATAGGCTACACCAAATTCATTCACAAAATAGCGTTGCGCCGCATGCTATGCTATTTTGTGAATGAAATAGTGCGGATTGGGTCCATGCACACCGTGGTGCGTGCGCGATGGGATCTTCCCTATTTACTTGTTGTTGTTGCATGTTGCCCGTCTGACCTAGTTCTTTGAGGAATATATATATAGATTGCTACACTTGTTTTTAATTTAAGTATTATTTTTTTTAATGTTATTGTTTAGGCTTTCTTTAACGCACACTATAGATGGGAAGAAGCCTACATTCATTTTGTTTTGTCTTTCAAGGAAACAAGAGAGCTTTGTAGAAAAAAAACGCGAATGTTTTGGAGTCCAAAGATTAAGGATATGTAATTTTATATCGATTCGCGGACCTTTATTTTGTTTTCATCGCATTTTTCTTTTTTCTCATTATCTTTTTTTTACTTTCCTAGGAGCAGGGTGTCATCCAATTTCTGGAGCGACAACCCTATGCTCTGATTTTAAGATATCTATTAAAACAATATATTTTTTTATTATTATTATTTTTTTTTACAAATATCAGTTCCGATCCTCAGTTGGGGTCGGGATTAATGAAACGGGACATTCTTCTTCTTCTTCTAGCCAGCTTTATTGCTGCTGAGCTGTGAGCTCTTTTGCAGACTAAGCCAAGGAAAAAATAAAACGTGACCCAGTGCTACATAATTTATTTTTCATCAATTTGATCGTTCAGTTTTTTTTAAATTTCAATTAATTTACTTTAATATATCATTTAATAACGTGAGTTTATCTCTCTTGCTTATATTGAACAATCAAATCCATTCTAATATAAACATTGTCCAACTTTGTAATACCAAAGTTCTGCTGGATGTGTGGCTGGAAGTCCCATAACCCCTTGGCTAAGACTTACGTTTCAAATTTAAAAAGATTTAATGGCAGGCTTAACTTGCTAAATACAGAACCATATTGCATGAATATATGTTTGGGATATTTGGAGACGTTATCTTCCAAAGTCCGAAGATTTGTTAAGATCGTAGAAGTAGACGTTTCTATGGAGACCCCACCGTGACCTACATATTACATCGCATCTTCCAGAGATTTGGCGTCATATCGATGATGTGACAACATGACCGTTGTTATATACACACTCAAATACATTTTAACTTATCAATTTGGTTTAGTGATAAAATATTATTGATTTAAAAATGATTAAAACAGTTTTAACATCAGATATCAGAAGTATCAAAAAGTGAAAAAGACGTTGGTGTTACCGTTTATAAAAAATGGAAACATCTCATGATATATCTTTTTCCTTTCTCACTGATCAGAGTTTAAATGTCTAATCTTGATTCCCCGGGGGGTGGTATGTATCTCTTCAGCCAAAGAGCTAAATCCAGAGATCGATGTGATGGTTAAAGGGGGTTGGGTGGGGGGTATTGGTTCAAATGTTGGGCCTGTAATTTGAACTGCTTGATTAGACTCCAAGGGAGACTACATCAGGCAGAAACAGTGTTAATTACCTCCCCTTGTATATCTGCGATTCCCTCTCATTTCTTTATTTTCTTTTTCCTACAGTAGTGCCAGACTCGACCCACTCCCTCCCCCAGAGCCTGACTGTATATGTTTTGAATCCATTGCAGAGGGACAAGTGTAGCAAATAAACACAATTTGTTTCATTCCATCTGTGGCACGGTGATATATGTTTTATACAGTCGGCTATCCTCCCACGATGGAATACTAATAGTTTAAAAAGATTTGAATATGTCTAGTATGTGTGTGTGTGCCTGAGTGTTCGCGTGTTACTGTTACTGATGTAATCATGAGTAAAAGTTTCCCCTTTCAGACCTTGTGGTCTATAGGTCAGATGATGTAAAGGCCATCTCAATCTGTGGCCAACGGTTAACGAGGGTGTCATGTGGCCAGCACAACGACCAACTGCCTTTACTTGTCCCCAACTAATGTCAGGTACTCGTTAGAGCTGGCTGTATTCAGAGGCGCCCAAGGATCCCGAAATAAAAATCCCAGTCTTCACAAGGATTCGAACGCGGGACTCCTGGTTCAGAAGCCAAGAGCTTTACCGCTCAGCCACCGCGCCTTTTAATCATGAGTACAAGTAGACGAATAGTTTGGTTGCGTAAGTTGAATATATTCTGACGTAACCAAGAGGAAGTGTAAGGTTATAAATAGGAAAGTGAAAGTAGAAGTAGGAGGGACGAATGAGAGACTAGTGACGGTAGGGCGTGTATTATTTTAGAATGACGTTTTATCTTGTTTTAAAAAAATAACATTATATTAAAGGGTGAAGAACTTCGCCATGTGACGGTCCCAAGACCGGCTGAGAAAAGAGGAGGGTTGGGCTACCCTACCCTGTAGAAAAAAAAACACTTAACTATAGAAACACCAAACAGCAAATCAACAGAAGTCACGGACCTGGGAGAGGATGGACCTCCAGCTGGAAGGTTTATGACGCATGTCTGTGAAAGCCAGAGTGATCTGGAAGCGGACAAGCCGAAGACCATCATATGTACATGGAACGTCCGAATGGGCAAGACGTGGGGACATTTGGAGAGACTCGCCCAGAACCAAGATGTCTGGAGGAAGCTGGTTGGAAGCTTATGCCTCAGAGGGGACCACAGGCAGACATGAGATGAGATGAAGGATGAAGACTTTATGCCAAAGGCGATCTTTGGCGAGCTTAAATGTGACGGCGTAACAGAGGTGCCCCCACGTTAGCGCTATAAAAGATCTACTCAGGCGCCATCTCGCTCTCACTGGCATAGAGGGAAATAGCTGGAGGAAAATGGACTCTTAAAGAGACTATATGTAGGCAACTTTAAGTAAAAAAAAATATGTTGCGATATGATTATTTAGTAGTTCAAGTCTAGTACTAGATCTAGATCTACGTCGTATCATAGACATTGCCATTATTGTCATGTATAACACCATAACCACGTGACTTTTAAAAAGTAGGTCAGAGATTCGAAACTACCACTTAGGAATAGCTGTCTGGGGCTAGAAGTAGTATAAGTCACCGCTAGTACTCCGACTCGTACGTTACTTTCATGTTATTGTAATAATCCATACTAACTAACAATACTAACTGTGTTAATCCGTGGGGTAACGTTGCAAGCCCCAGCAACTAATTGTATGTACAACGAAGCCCAAAGAAGTTTTTTTGTGTGTTTGTCCCTAAAGGCAGTATACGAAAGCTTTATTTTATGGCAGAGATATTATAAGTTGTTTTGCAATTATATTTTATGCTGCACACTAAAAACCTTTATTTTAATGTAGTTTTTAAATACTTAATCACCTTATTTTAAAGAGATTTATTTTAGCAAGTAAAAATATAGTAATGACTTCATTGGCGAAAAAATTATCGCCAGACCAGACAAACTGTAAAGAATAACCAATCATAGATTGTATGTATTCCTCTAAACTCCTCATGAGCTCAATGTATTGCTGCTGGGCCTCAGCCTTGGGTTAACAAGTTACCATCAAGAAATCGTACCGCTCTGTCCACTGTTAGAATACTGCAACGTCCAGGAACATTGTTGGTGAGCCCAACTTTTCAGTGTAAAGTGTTGGACACTGGTCTAGTGTGAAAAAAATGAGTTTAAAAAACAAACTATGAATTTATAATAGATGAACTTCAGCGGATATATTACAATGAACAATGTATTTGAACATGAATTGTTTACAACTTCTCAGTAACCTTGACTTCCCAACAGCCTTGGGGTTGATAAGTTAACATCAAGAACTTGTACTGGTCTGTCCACTTGTGGAGTTCCACAACGTGATATCCAGGAACATTGTTGATTAGCCCAGCTTTTCAGCTTTAAGTGTAGGACATAAAAACACCAGATCAAGGGTACTTCAAGTTGATCTGTCAGCTGGTGAACGATCCGATGAAATCATATTGAACATAGATGGTTTTGGATCCTTGACTTTGTAATGAACAGGCAAGACTGATATATTTTTATTTGACCACTCGCTGGTGCTCCTATCTATATCTGCGACTACAAGATAACAGAGCCTGTTTAGACAAGCCTTCGTAACAGTCTCAGAATGACATCCATAACATTTCTGTGTGTAGGTGTCTCAGAACTGTTGGACTTTACTAGTACACAAAGACCTGGACCTACAACACTCCGAAGATCATGCATTTCGAGTGAGCTGTAAGCTCTAGTGGGCTGCATGCGGGCTCTAAAGGGTCAAGGGAAGTACTGAATAAACATTTACATTTTTGGAACCTTTGGGCTTCCATAGCAAACAAGGACAGATCCTTCCGAAAGGATTCCAATAACTTCGGTCGTCTACAACAACGGACAATGGACAACCCCCAGTGACGGTCAAGTTTGGAAAGTTTTTGAACAATTTTAACGTTGCGGTTGTGTAAGCCGTAAACATATGTTAGTGTCTTATGTGATTATGTTTTATTTATTGGCAATGTAAACTCTTCAATGCTGAAAAAAAGAACACTTACTTTTACAATTGTTGATTTGTTGTTGTAATACCATGAAATTCCGTTTTGCTTTTGCAATGTAATCTTTTGGAAAGTGAATTTAAAAAAAAAGAGATTAGCCTTGAAAAAAGCCCGGAAGAAGGCATCTGTCCTGCTCCAGTATGTGTTGAGCAAATAGAACAAAACAATTATAATTAAAAACTACTCATTCACTGTAGATCTATTATCTATATTCTACTTTATATTTTACTAGTCGACCCGCGGCGTAGCATACGCAGCTATTTATTGACGGGAGAACACGTACTAAAACACAGTTGTTCTAATGGGGCGGGTGGAAAACGACAGCTCACCACTGCCGGAAGTATTCGTGTACGCATCGTATTGTCGAGTGTATGACAGTGCTTCAGTGAGTAAGAACAACGGCAGAGCGTCGCCATAGTAATGCCAATGTTCGCAAACAAAGCTTACAGCCATCTTGCGAATTTCAAGAGCAACAGTTTTGTCGATACGAAGTATACGACTGATAGAAATAAACAGCAGGCCCTCATGATGCAGGAATTTCGACTACATTGAAAGACCAGTTGACTCCACGAAATATATGTGAAGCGTTGGCAATGGTTAGGAAACAAAACGGTAATACGTGGGGGGCAAAATCAAAACTAAGCTACAGAAAATGCAACTATTTTTAGTGACAACAGCTATTGATGTGTGTAGGAAAAATACACACATAAATGTAGTCAAACATAGAATGCAAAGAGAAAAATTACTTTTTTTTTAGCTGTGCTCTCTGTCGAGGCGAAAGTTAGGTGGGGTTACTCTAGTCAGACTTGCAGAAATAAAAGAGTTATCTTTCCATGACTTATGCGTGGTGTCCCGCATTGTTGGGCCACGAAGAGAATTATATATATAGATTGTGATTGAGAAGTTCCATAAGTTTGATATTTTTAAAAGATCCAATGGCAGGGATTGACTTGCTAAATACAGGAACATATTGCATGAATATCTGTTTGGGATATTGAGAGACATTATCCTCCAAAGTCAGAAGATTTATTAACATTGTAGAACTAGACGTATCTATGGAGACCCGACTGTGATCTACATATTAAATCGCATCTTCCAGAGATTCCGTATCAGATGGCTAATGAAGCAAAGCAGGTATCATTTTTTACTCAAATATTTATTACAATAATAAAAGTTTGATGTCCAAAGGCGAAACGTTTTAAGTAAATTAATCCGATTTATGCCTCATCCTATTTATAATTTCTGATTATTCCCTCTTGGATCGGAGTATTTTATAACTTGATTACTTGATCTACATATGTAGCCACAACAAAACTGGGTTATTCGTGTTTGGGTTTTTGTTCACAATAGACTAAGATGAACTGTGCAACCGGAAAGGCCAATTTTCTCGTGTATTGCTGGCTGCAAATATACAGCCTTAAACAAGATTGAATTAAGCTTATATATTTTTAATGCAATTATTACATTCTTTTTAAAACCATGATTCAAGGAAGACAATGCTGAACAAAGAGTTTGTAGGTTTATTTTACAAGCCGTTATCCACAGGCTTCTTCTATTGTTTAAAATTTTGTGTGTTTAAATCTTATTTCAGTTTTCTCTTTAATTTAAACGTATTTTCTAATTAAGTTTTTGTAGATTTTCTAATTTAGTTTTTGTTTTTAATAACCCTAGCACGTTTTCAGCCACCATTTAGTTGGTCTATTGAATCGTTGTGGAAACACGCACAAGCAGACGACTGTATTTATTACAATATGTCAGTCTTGTTCCTTGAAGAGAATTTCCTTCAACGATAGACCCGTCCTTTCTTTTATTCTGTCTTACCATCGCTTTCTCTGTCTTTTGATTTTTATAATCCTAGCATGGTTTCACCTATGCCTTGGTCTGTTGTACTGTTGGGGCACCACACAAGATCTGTCGATCGTCTTTCTCTATTCCTCTTAGTGTTTTTGCCTTGGACAGAATTTCCTTCAATGACAAGCCCATTCATTCTTTTCTTCTGTCTTACCATCACTTTCTCTGTCTGCTTCTTCTTTTTTTCTGGTACTGTTCCCTGAAGGAAGGTCTTTAAGAGCCCTAAGGACCATGTCTTAATGCCAAAACGATTGAGTTGCGTTTTTATCTAGTGGTTAGCAATTCACCGTGGGACCCCATTGCCGTTGTGATCTTTGCTTATAACATATCTCAACCTAATATTCAAAATCAGAGTATTAAAAAAAACCCATAAAAAACAACTCTGCCTTTAAAACTCTGTGGCATTTTACGTCTCGTGAGACGATCTTTTCCCTTTGCAACTTCTTGTGTGGCTAAAGAGGCCAATCCTTGATACACAGCTGCGGTTGCAGGTTGGGCATATAAAATCACCAGGAGGAGCTGCATTTTCAGCCTTCTATCTGCTTCTGTTTTGTATGGCATCTACAATCCGAGACCCTTCTCTTATGCTCTCTTTCAATGTGGATCTATCCAGTGCTACTTTTTCCCAGCTGCTAGTGTCGATTTTTAAATAGCTTCATGTCACGTTTGCACACATCTGTATACCGTAAAAATGGGTGACCATCGGCTCTCCTGCCTTCAATACGATCGCCATACAGTATATCTTGTGGTAGTCTACCTACTGACATTCTGCGAACGTGACCGAGCCAGACAAGGCGTCTGCTGCTGATAATAGAGCGGATGTCCTGGCACACTGCTCTTTGTAGAACTTCCTCATTTGTTATCTTATCTTGCCACCTTATTTTAAAGATCCACCTTAGGCATCGGAGGTGGAAGACATTCAGCTTTTTTTTCTGCCGTGAGTAGGTTGACCATGTTTCACTTCCGTATAGCAATGTGCTCATCACGCAGGTCCGGTAGACTATGGCTTTAGTATTGTTAGTCAGCAATATGTTGTCCCACACTCTTTTCTGCAACCTTGACATGGTGCCCATTGCTTAGGCTATCCTATTGTTGATGTCTTTATCTAGTAGAGCATCGTTGGATATGATGGTGCCAAGATAGCAAAAGTAATCAACAATTTCAAGTGGTTGGCCATCAATGTTTATTTGAGGTGCAGCATTAGTGTTTTGGACCAGTATCTTGGTCTTGCTTTGACTAATATTTAAGCCGAACTTCTGGCAAGCAGCAGATAGTTTGTCAACCAGGGTCTGGAGCTAAATATCAGAGTCAGCTACAATTGCTGCATCATCAGCATACAAGAGATCCCTAAAAAGTATCCTCCTAACCTTGGTTTTTGCACGCAACCTTGATATATTGAATAGTTTTCCAGAGGATCTTGTGTGGAGATATACACCTTCGTTGCTGTCGTTGAAAGCATAGTGTAGTAAACAAGAGAAGAATATGCCAAACAGATAAGGTGCGAGCTCACATCCCTGCTTGACACCACTGCTAACCTCAAAAGGTGCTGATTTGGCTCCATTATATTTGACAGTGCATTTCGTTTCCTCGTGAAAACATTTAATGAACTTCAGTAGTTTGGGATGGCAACCTATTTTCCTAAGGAGCTTGAAAAGGCCACTTCTGCTGACCATGTCAAAGGCTTTAGTCAGATCAACAAAAACGATGTAAAGGGGTCTGTCTCCCTCTGAATTTTTCCTGTAGTAGTCGAAGAGAGGATAAAACTATAACTATCAATAATGTAGAAGTTATTTCACATATTAGTTATCATACAAAATAATTAATTACTGATGATTATTAACTAGTTGAATTAAAAAAAAAAAGATTCACATTTTGTTAGGCACAATAAATAATTGTTTTAAGTATCACCTTGATCTGAGAATGCGCTAGGAAGAAATAGAGTTAAGAGTTATTTAAAGAGACTAAACCCAACAAATTTAGCCACATCTGTGAATGCTGAAGGATTAGTTTCCTTTGTTGCTATTAAACAAAATAAGTAATCACAAGGAATTGTTTGTCTAATTTGTTACTTTTTTGTTATTGGTTTATTTCTTGTCTATAAAAAAAATAATTGTGCAAAGTTTCAATTTAATCCGTGATTGTGTGTAGGAGAAATAACGTGTACACACTTTTTACCAGACAGACAGACAGACAGGCAGTCAGAGTTAGTGATTATCTGAATTTTAATAATTCCCCAACGGGACGTTCCAAAATGAAACCTAACTTACAAAAGCAAACAATAATATCATTTTGGTATTAGGACTTGTATTTTGTATTCACGTAATACAACGTTCTACCACTAAATCTATAGCATACGTGAAATTGGTTCACATGCGATAATACCACCATGACATCTGCTAGCCGGAAGTTATGTAGACAGACGGCTTGTCTAGACAAATGGTCAGCGAATCGAAATAGACTGTTAAATTAAGGTTATCATTCACTTATTTGAGGAAGGAGAGGTTGTTTTTTTCTCTTCCAAATAGGTCTAAAACGAATCGGCACAAAATGTATCATTTTGTTCAGTTGTTGGAAGCGGCAAAACATTTTCCACTAGAATAACAAGGCAAAATAAAAATAAAACTTTTTTTTTCTTCTAAATAAGTACAAATCAACAACAATAGCAACAAAATAACAAAGATAACAAAAAAAAAACAACAACAAACAAACAACTGAATGCAAGAAAACAACAATATCATGAGCGCAGCCCGTGTGTTGAATCAGGATTGACTTAATTTTTCCAACTGGATATTACACGCATACTAAAAATATAGACATGTATCAACCTAATGCACACACAAATAAAAGCTAACTTGGTTATCACGTAAAACTAACGAAGACAATACATCTGATTCTCTACAACGTAGTCACATTTTCCACAAGGGCTCTCTTGTTCTGTGGTATGAGTTCCAGTTGTCTCGATGGGTCCAGGGTTACAACACTGCATGCTATAATCCTCTTCGTCAAGTGGAGGCCTGAGCTAGCAATAATCTTCAATTTTAAAAGAACACCCGAGTCTAGTGTCACAAAGAATACAAGTTCAGGCAAATAAGATTATCATCTTTGGTGGAAGCACAATTTTTTTCGTTTTTGTATGATCTCGTATGAAATCCGATCTTCGCTACAAAAAGCCGAATTGACCCAGGCACGAGTTGATTGAGGTCTATTGTAGTTGATTGAGATCTATAGTAGTTGGTTGAGGTCTTTTGTAGTTGGTTTAGGTCTATTGTAGTTGGTTGAGGTCTATTGTAGTTGGTTGAGATCTATAGTAGTTGGTTGAGGTCTTTTGTAGTTGGTTGAGGTCTATTGTAGTTGCTTGAAGTCTATTGTAGTTGCTTGAGGTCTATTGTAGTTGCTTGAGGTGTATTGGTGCTTTTGCTAAATTTTTTTTGGCTGCTCTTATTTTTTTTAAACAGAAAAAAAAACAGTTTACATTCTTTTGTCTCAGCCATTCTCTAGTAGCTTAAAACACTCATTGCTTAACACCAAAGCAAGTAATCAAGGTTTAACATTTCCTAGTCAAAGGAGTGGATACGCATTCCTTAAAGGAGCTCCTGAGAGTATCTTTGCGTCTCATGTGTTAACCCTCGAGAATTCTTCACAGCTCCCCAAACACTGCAGTTACCAAAAAGATTTACGTAGTAAAATTTGTGAATATGACATTAACTCTTTCTCTCCGAACAAACGATACCAACGTTGATTCCATCAGAAATAAATAATTATGGAGACAAAGAGTTAAAGCTCATTTTATAGTTGACAACAGCAGACTCTCAGAACATCGCCCTTTGGTATAGTTTGTCTTTACCTTTTTTTTTCTCTTATATCTTTCAGAAGGTCTGGTCTGCAGAGGTGTAGTAAGGTCTGCAGAGGTGTAGTAAGGTCTGCAGAGGTGTAGTAAGGTCTTC
>JADKLZ010040976.1:0-29486 GCA_021533235.1 Biomphalaria straminea
CAACCTTCTTAAACCTTAGAGCCAACCTTCTTAAACCTTAGAGCCAAGCTTCTTAAGCCTTAAAGCCAATCGCCACGGCGTACTGTGATAATCCTCAAGATAACGTTAATAGTCGTGATTAAGATTTCTAGTTAGTTAACTAAGGAATAGTTGAAAGAAGTATGGGTACAAATTGAGACCATTCGTTATAGGAGGCCACAATACCAACTTGCAACGTCACAGCCTGTAGGCAGTTTGGAACAAAAGCTCGTTGCCATGCCGTACAGACCTTTGACGTGTCAACTAGCTATTGGTCTAAACTGCCCACAAATTGTGACATTGCAGGCCTTCTATAGCGAATGGTCTCGGTTGATCAACGACTGTTGGAGACTCACGCCAACAAGATAACGTTAATAGTTGTGATTAAGACAGCTAGTGAACTAACGAATTGTTGAAAATAATAATAATAATAATAATCTTTATTATCCTTAAGGAAATTTGTCTTACGATTTGTGCATTACACAAAAAAACAACATTATAACTATAGAAAACCAAAATATACATTCATATCGGACAAACTCATGAGACACATGTGAAAAGTTTATGTCAGATAGCTTCTATTTAATGATATGACTTATATGTCAGTTTGTCTTGGCTATTGTTGTCTTGTATTTCTTTTGTGATGGTAATATCAAAAAATCCTAACCCCAGGGGTAATATTTCATTTCTAGAATCTTTTTAGCCTTTTTCATAAATGTTTTTCTCAAACAGCTGCACAAAGGTTTGTTTTTTGATGAGACAAGTACGTGGGACTAATACAACATGGTCTAGAGGAGTCTTTACAAGAGAAACATTTAAACAGCGAAAACGATTAAATTGTCGATTGTATAGGTAGGATATTTATATTTATATGAGTTAGTGTAAATATTACAATTGTCCATTGATACAAATATCAACTTCAATATCTTGTTCGTTAGGAGATCACTGCACAAAGAAAGTCTGAATTAGTGAGTAGATAACTTGTCAGGGTGAACAATTCAAGAGATAGTATGTTGAATGAAATTTAGAATAAACAAAGTGACTTAGAAAGTATTTAAAAAGTTATGGTTTACTGAGAGAGCTAAAGGAGAGGAAGAAAGCGGGAGATAAAAGAGAGAAAGAGGTTGAGATAGAGGCTGTTAAACAAAAGTTTAGAGAAAGATGATATTGAGGAAGAATGAGAGAAAGGTTGAATTGATTTAAGTGAGTTGATTTCACTTGATAAAGTCCATTTATTCCAAAAAAACTCACCCTGAAATTTAATCCAAACTAAGTTTTTGAACTGAGTCGGAATCTTTTCTGAATTTTGGTCTTTTAAATTCCTTGTTTTTTATGTTAAGGCGTTTGTCTGCTGAAAATAAGAACAATAGGCTACATGAATTTTGTGTTATGTATAATTCATTAAGTATGTTTTAATTATAACTCTTCAAATAGAAGCTAGATTAACTCCTATAAGTTAGAAGTACAACATCTACAGTGGCGTTACTTGGGCGGGAAGAGGGGGGGGAGAATTTGAAAATCCCCCACTCGAAGGGGACCCCCAAATGATTTTTTTTTACATTAAAAATTAAATATTACGCAAAATGCAGGGCCCCCAAAGAGGTCAAGTCCCCCCGGGCCCCCAAACGTTGAAAATTGCTAGCTACGCCTCTGAACATCTACTTGCTTAAAGAGCACCACATCTTTTTTTTTTTTTTTTTTTTTAAATCAAGGTATGTGATTCAGTCTTTATATTAGAAAGCTTTTATCAACTGACTCTCTATGTCCGTCTGTTACAATTTCACAATTTCAATTACAAGTTATTTCACCCACATCCGTTCTCGAATCACGTTGAAACATAAGGCAATTATTTTTTTGTACCTAAACAAAAGTCGAATCAATCAAAAAATTTACTTACTACTTAATTAATTGTAGGCGCGGAGGCTGAGCGGTAAAGCGCTTGGCTTCTGATTTCTGAACCGAGGTCCCGGGTTCGAATCCTAGTGAAGACTGGGATTTTTATTTCAAGATCCTTGGGCGCCTCTGAGTCCACCCAGCTCTAAATGGGTAGCTGACAATAGTTGGGGAAAGTAAAGGCGGTTGGTCGATGTGCTGGCCAAATAACACCCTCGTTAACCGTAGGCCACAGAATCAGATAACCTTTACATCATCTGCCTTATAAACCACAGGGTTTCCAAGGGGAACTTAATTAATTAATGATAATTAAATGTTTTTTTTATTATTGAAAAACTAATTTACTAAACAAATGTTACTTATAAAATGTGTCTGTATAAATGGAATTATTCCCCTGTTAACGGTTTATACGGGGACTCGGTGGCTGAGTGGTTAAGCACTTGGCTTCCCAACCTGGAGTTCTGTGTTCGAATCTCGGTTTTTTTAATTTCGGGATTTTAGGGCACTGTTGAGTCCGGATTGGTACCTGACTTTAGTTGGGGAAAATAAATAATTGATAACCTTTTTGTAAGTATTATATATATATATATATGATAGCTTTCAGCTTTATTTTCAGCTTTCCACTCCCTCATAAGATGACTGTATATAAAAAAAAATATTTATTCATTGATTGTTGTTTTGCCTCCTAACAAATTACAGACAGAAGTTTTTAAACAGCTATTTAGTCTTGATGACAATAAACTTACGAAATCAAACTCACCATTTGTTGCTTTCATATTTCCTAGAAATTGTTTAAAAAGTCCACACTATGATGCATTATCTTTACTATTTCTTGACCCTGTGAGTAACAGAAGCATGTTGTTGTTATTTTCTTTTATTTAGCATCGTTTCCACTACACATTAAGGTCCAGTGTTTCAAATGAATGATGTGCTTAATACGTGTTCCATTTTTTTTTTGGGTGGGGTTGAAGTGACCCGAAGCACTAAACACTTCTTGCACTGAGCTTAGGTAATGGCAAATGTTATGGTCAGGCTTGGTTGGTTTAATTTGAGGCCAAGTTGGACATAATAACAAACAGGTGTGTAGCTGCTTATGTAATTTAACATGGGTCATTTGTGTGTATGTGTGTTTATGATGTAGCACAACTCGGTTGTGTATGTATGTGTGCTTGTTTATTTATACATGTGGGCATGTTTACTTAAACAAAAGTATTTTATATAGCTTGAGCATTTGTATGGACCTCATTCACCAATCGTAAACAAACAACAGTTAGCCACGTGATTCTCTATATCTTCTATACACATTATGTAATCCATAAAAGCTGTCACGTGATACGTAGTTTCATTGTTTTATCAATATTATGACGTGGCTAAATGTGCTTATTTACGATTGGTGAATGAGGTCCATTCGCCAGGCGCTATAGCACTTTCACTCTTCTTTCTACTTCTGGTGGGTAGCCCATCTGCAATCCAGGACCCTTCCTTTATGCCATCTCTTCATGTGGAGAGTACAATCTCTAAACTTAGAGACACTTCAGTACAGGAGAGTAAAAAGTAAAGTCGATATATTACATAAAACACTAAACCATAACTTACAAATAGAACAAGATTACAAAGAGAGTTTGTGTGATACACAAACTCAGAGGCGGCCCCCGTCGAAGTCGGATCCCTGTCAGATCCGCCTATTCGCAAGATGTTTCGGATGTTCCTTCTAAGTCCCTGTCTCAATTCCTGTATGCTCCCATCCTTAAACTATCGCAATATTTCTGAAAGAACAGTAAAGGTTAAATCATATTTTCAAAAGCCTTTAGTGTTTTTTTCTAACCGTGACGGACAGACCAACCAACAGATAAAACGCACAAAAATATGCTTGTTTCATTCTAATGGGGGCACTAAACAATTTTTTTTTTTTAAATCAGATTTTTAAAAAAATTTAAGAAATTAGTTTAGAATCAAGTCATTTCCGGGCTTTACGCTTGTACACGAAAGCCGCTGCTTAAAGTTCATTTTAAAAATGTGCGTGATATCCGCATATACAGAGCATTTCTTATAGTAACATTTTCTCCCTTATATTTACGTAATTGCTTCACAATTGGTGTTTTGTTATTAAAAAATCGCTTGCATAATTAATTTTATAAATTAAACGGTTTGCTTTTAGAAAACTAAAAGTAGCCATTGCAACTTAACTTTTCAAGCCGCATTTAATGGTGAAATAATATTTTTCGTATCTCTTCTAGTTTTGGCGCTCTGAGTCTGACAGACGGACAGACGGACAGACAGACAGAAATTCATTTTAAAAAATGTGCGTGATATCTACATGCCAAGAGCTATTTTTCTAGTAACATTTCCTCCCTTAGATTTACGTAATTGCTTCACAATTGGTGTTTTATTATTAAAAAATCGCTTGCATAATAATTTTTATTAATTAAACGGTTTGCTTTTAGAAAACTAAAAGTAGCCGTTGCACCTAAACTTTTCAAGCCGCATTTAATGGTGAAAAAATATTTTTCGTATCTCTTCTAGTTTAGGCGCCCTGAGTGTGACAGACGGACAGACGGACAGACGGACACTTTGCACAAACCTAATAGCGGCTTTTTCCCCTTACTGGGGCCGCTAAAAATAAAAACGTGCAGAAATACTCATATAGACACAAAGATAGAGGCATAATTCTTATTACATACGATAGAACAAATTCATACAAACGCTCGTTCTTCCCTAGTGCCATTAGAGAGGGGAATGGGTTGCCTGAATCAGCTAGGAACGTAAGCAGAATTTAAGTCATTGATTAACATACATAGCTAGATTGACACATATAAAGCGTAGGAAGTAATTATCTTCTTTTTTTTTTTAGTAATGTCTGTATTATATTGAATAAGAAGAAGATTCGGAACAAACATTAGTGTCAATTAAATAATCAGAAACAATAATAACTTGAAATTATTTCCTCATTATTTGTTCTCTTGCACTTCTCCGGGAGAAAACCAAAAGAAATTTTAAAACTACACAACAGACAAACAAATTACAGAAGCCAAAAAATATAAATACGAAATTGACATCTTTGATGTATATTTGTGGCGACTCGTACTATCAGAAGGAAATGATCTTAAATTGCAAATAAATTTGAAAAGAGACGTAATTGAAACCAAAAAAAAAATAATTCTTTAAGCCTCTTCCATTCATTATTTTCCCTTCATAGGATATCATATCCGGTGAAAAAAAAAAACACAGCAGAAATTGGCCACAAATAAAATAAAACGAACAAAAATATAATTATTTTTTTAGCTGGAGATTTTTTTTGTTTATTTAAATTACTTCTTTACCAGAAAGCGTCAGGCATTTTATAGAATGTCGCATCTCGTATATAGTAGTTACTGAACACATACCTACCAATTCTTTGAACTACATATATTGTTTGTGCGTGTCTGTGTGTGTGATATAAAAACCCTGAAGATCTCTATGACAGTGAATGTTTTCTAGATTGTTTTAAAATAGTGTCCGAATATCAAGGCTCAGCCTTCGTAATACTGTTTCGGATTTCCACGTTTGTAAGAATGCTAGATGATTAGATAGATAGATAGATAGATAGATAGATAGATAGATAGATAGATAGATAGATAGATAGATAGATAGATAGATAGATATTTTAGTTTGAATCTAGATAAATAGGAGGCGCGGTGGCTGAGCTGTAAAGCGCTTGGATTCCGAATGGAGGTCCCGGGTTCAAATCCTGGTGAAGACTGGTATTTTTAACTTCGAGATATTTGGGCGCCTCTGAGTCCACACAGCTCTAATGGGTACCTAACATTTGTTGGGGAAATGTAAAGGCGGTTGGTCGTTATGCTGGCCACATGGTACCCTCGTTAACCGTGGACCACAAAAACAGATGACCTTTACATCATCTGTCCCCATTGATCACACGATAGATAGATAGATAGATAGATAGATAGATAGAATTGATAGATAGATAGATTAGATAGATTAGATAGATACATACATACATAGATAGATAGACAGACAGACAAACATAATTTAGTTTGAATCTAGATTTCTATTTCTCATTTAATGACACTATACTCCAATCAAATCACTTATGTACCCAAGACTAACATAGATCAACAATCGATTCCAGTCTTGCCACTTCAGTTGATGTTATTACATTGTATAGATATAATAACTGTAGACTGGACCCTATTGTCCTCAAGACGAAAGGATGTCTTCTTTCGATCATTGGCTTCCCTATTTGGACATCAAGCCAAATATTGACTCTGGAAGGTTTGTGTTTCCCTCTGACAATACGAGATACAATGAAGGCTTCTGAATGTCCAATTCAGTGGTGATTCCTTTAGTTATGGACTTAATCACTATAAAGATCATATAACAATATATGCTGATGAAAAAGAAAAGAATTTACTTTATCAATGTTGTTTCTATGGTAAAGGACGCTCGGGAGATAGCGGGTCTTATTAAAGACGTGATCATATTATGTGAATATGGAGAAAAATGAAAATCTTGTTGTTTTAAAAAAGATGCTTTATTAACTCTTTCTCTCCTAACTAACAATATCAACGTTGAATCCACCAGAATGTGGTAAATAATTGCGGAGAGAATGAGTTAATAATTGTTGCCCTAATGAAGAGGCCAAGGGCTGTTGTAAAAATAAATTAGATTATAGTCATGCACAGTGCACATGCAGAGAATAACCCGCTAGCTGTTGTTAGGGTATTACTTCTGTAAAGTATGTCATTCTCCTATCCCTGATTCTGTTGATCCGTTGAGGCACCTTACAAGAACTGTTCAAAGTCTTTCTCAATGTCTCTCTTTCTTTTGCTTTTGATAGAATATATTTCAATGGCAGGCCCGACCATTCTTTGATGTTGTCTTCCCTTTGCTTTATCTGTCTGCCTCCTCTTCGTATTCCTAATACCATGATTTCATTTAGTGTTACGAAGTTAAGTGTTACGTGGTTTATTGTTACGAAGTTTAGTGTTACGAAGTTTAGTGTTACGAAGTTTAGTGTTACGAGGTTTATTGTTACGAAGTTTAGTGTTACGAGGTTTAGTGTTACGAAGTTTAGTGTTACGTGGTTTATTGTTACGAAGTTTAGTGTTACGAAGTTTCATGTTACGAAGTTTAGTGTGACGTAGTTTAATGTTACGAAGTTTTGTGTTACGAAGTTTAGTGTTACGAAGTTTAGTGTTACGTAGTTTAATGTTACGAAGTTTAGTGTGACGTGGTTTAATGTTACGAAGTTTAGTGTGACGTGGTTTAATGTTACGAAGTTTTGTGTTACGAGGTTTAGTGTTACGAAGTTTAGTGTTACGAAGTTTAGTGTTACGATGTTTAGTGTTACGAGGGATAGATATTTGTATGGGTGATGCCTATCCTTCTCCATGCTTGAACACCGCCACCTACCTCCAATTAGGTGGTTCGCCTTGGTACTAAAAATGTGGCTGTCGTAGTCCCTTTTTGAGACTCTTCAGCCCTGACAGGTAACCTTAGTCGAGAAGGTCATTCGTCCAGTTTGGCCATTATATGACCACCCTCTCACATGGTTAAGTCCGCCAGCTGAAGTGAATTCTCCAGTGAATGGCGCTTGGTGCCACGTGTGAGAGATTTAGAGATTAGAAGGAGACCAGTGAGGCAGTCCACCTGAAAGGTGCATCATGCAGGAACATCAAAAATCAAAGTGAGTCCCCCTTTACATTTGTGACGGATGCCTATCTGTCTTGTAGTTAACTGTTGATGCCTGTAAGATTATGACAGATTACTCTGCACATGTATGAGTTTCTAGTGCGGGTGTGTTCCAGTGCAATAAACATACAAGCAAACTAGTACCACCCGTTTTTAACAGTTAAAAGACTAGTCTAAACTCCGTTGAACAGTTTAACAAATGTTTAATGCACGAAAGGCCACAGTCGATGTCTGTGTCGATAAAATTCATCCTAGCCCTCTAGAATCCTATCTTCAAGGAAATTGTATCTAATTAATCTTTCGGTGCAGTACATATATATAGCCTGCTTCAGTTACGAAGTGGCCATGGATCATTTAATAGAAATGAAGTGAAAGCCTGGATAGGAAGTTTATTAATTGTTACTTAGTGGCGACAGAGACACTAAGGGAAATCTGGTGGAAACGAGAGAGAAAGAGACCAGAAGAGAGAGAGAAGAAGAAGAAGAGAGAGATAGTGAGAGAACGAGACAAGAAGAGAGAGAGAGAGAGAGAGAGAGAAAGAGACAAGAAGAGAGAGAGAGAGAAAGAGACAAGAAGAGAGAGAGAAAGAGACAAGAAGAGAGAGAGAGAGAAAGAAAGAGACAAGAAGAGAGGGAGAGACAGAGAGAGGGTGTAAAAAAGTAAAAAACATCTTCTTTAAAATATCAATATTCTAAAGTTTTACTCCATTAAACACTCTTTTTTTCTTATCTTATCTTATATAATACAGACGTTACTTCAAAAAAGAAGATGATTACGTCCTACGCGTCATGCATTCAGTCATGCATATTTACCAGTGACTTAAATTCTGCCAAGTCACTGGTTTTCCTGGCTTGCTCAGGCAAGCCATACCATGCTCTAATGGCACTAGAGAAGAAAGAGCATTTGTACAGATTTGTCCTAGCATATGGGACAAGGAATGTGTCTTTATCTTTGTGTCTTTCTGAGTATTTTATTAAGTTTTGTTTTTGTATTTGGAGATTATGGTTCAGTGTTTTGTGTATAATTGCTACTTTACTCTTAAGTCTTCTATCCTGAAGGTTTTCTAAATTTAGTGATTTTACTAAAGGTGTTACTCTAGTGAAATGTGAATATTCATTTGTTATGAGTCTCACTGCTCTTTTTTGTGTCTGTTCTAGTTTCTTAATGTTTTCTTGAGATGAGGGGTCCCAAACAGAGGATGCATATTCTATTATTGGCCTAACCAAGGTTAAATAGCATTTTAGTTTTATTTACTTATTTGATTTATAGACATTTCTTTAAATAAACCCTAATGCTTTGTTTGAATTTTTAAAGATTCATCAATATGGGGATTCCATGACAGTTTTTCATTTATTATATCATTTATTTATTTCTAACGTCTTATCGACAGTAATAGTTAAACCTGAATGTTAAAACAAGAAAACCGATTTAAAAAAAAGATTGAATCTTTAAAGAAACTACTTTCTTTATACAACTAATTGAGCGATTGATTTTCCCTGAATAACTAATGAGTGTTAAAAAAACAATAAACATCTATTTCCCTTGCCATTTCTCTCAATCCCTGAGGAAGAATTCTGGTTAAGAAAATGTACAAATCTACTCCACTTTTGATATTCCAATGATAGGCATTTAGATCCAGACTAACAAGTTGCGCAATATTTTTCCTGAAAATTAATTTATTAAACTCTTGAAACAATTAAATCGGACATTCGGAAATTCTTAAACGCAATATATTCCTTTCCTAAACACGTTAGTACTTTCAACACTGATGTTGTATAATAGGCCTACTTGTATCTATATCTAGGTCTAGTTCTCTAGCCAAATTTAAATAAATTATTTTTTTTTACTTTAAAAAATGTAAACGGTCAAACTTGAGTTATCCTTGTGTGGTCAACGAGATTGCAATTTACGTCAGCTGTTAAATTTATTTGAAAATCATTAGAGCCGTTTTTGAGATCATCGTCCAAGTTCCAGCCTCCACACACCCACCCTCAATGAATTTCTAATTAGAAAAGAGGTATCGTTTAAAAAATAATTCTTTTAAATTTAGAGTTTTAAACATTTAAACATTTTTAAACATTAGAGTTAGACTATAAGTTATCAACAAAATAAAGTAATGAAAAATGAAAACTTACGAAACCAAATTTATTAACTATTACTTCAGAATTAGGTTATACGCGAATGCCAGATGTTTTTTTAACCAGATCATTATGTTCAATATAGTGTAACTATACGTACTTGCGCTAATTGTGAGGTTTCCTTATAACCACATTTTGGCGCTTAATATTAAAAAGCTGCGTGCCTGCATTTTTATTATTAGTCATTCTTCGGGACTTTAGAACATCGCCAACAGAGATTTAAGAGATCAGCCATTCTGTTAACAATGCACTGTCCCCCATGTTTTAGCATTTCTGCTGACACCATGTCTAGCATGGTTCTTCGTTGTTCCTTAGGACTGCAATGGCCTTGGTAACCTCCTTTATTGTTATTGCGTCTGTCATGACTGTGATTGTAAGGTAAAGCTTCCAAAAAAAGGACAACTAGGCAGACTGCAACAACTGGAGGGGCATTAATCTCTCAATATCCCGGACAAAGTTTTCAGCACTGTTCTGTTGAGATGGCTTCAACAGTATGTAAATGAGAGGCTCAGAGAAGAACAAGCAGGCTTCGGAAGAGGCAGATCATGTGCACAGCAGATCTTTTTTTCGTTCTACGAAATATCGTAAAAAGGAAGTCTCGAGTACCAACCACGGCTAACGACCAGTTTCATAGACTTATCACAAAAAAAAAAGCGTTTGATAGTGCCCACCGAGAACCACTATGAAAAATAGCTAGAGAACACGGCATCCCAGAACAATGTGTCCAGATCCTACGACACCTATACACATAATACAGTCAGTCTAGTTGCTGCATTAAAACAGAAGGAGGAGCAACGGAGTTTTTAAGCATCGAGAGAGTTGTGAGAAAGAGGTGCATCTTATCACTCTTTTCCTCCTAGCCATCGACTAAATAATGAGAAGAGCAATGAACCAGACTGCCTTTGGTATTCCATGGCGTGAACAAAACCGAATGACGGACTGGAGTTCGCCAAAGACGTTGCACTACTCGGGTATACAAACAAATGCATTTAAGAAATGACGGAGAACCTAGATAGAGAAGCACCCAAAATTGGCCTCCGCAAAAACAAAAAATTTTGTGAGTGGGCTATAAGGCAAAGGGTGCCCCAGTCAGACTTGGCGAGTAAAAGTTGGACAAGTTCACTTACCTTTGCAGCATCGTAACAATTGGTGGGGATGCCTACCATGATGTAGTGTGCCGAATAGGAAAGGCAGGGAGCATTTCCAAAGGCTGTAGTCTATTTGGGCAATCGTCATTTCAACAGCAACATATGCATGTAAGATATGGAAGTCATCTGGCACTACTGAGAAAAGACTAGGTGTGGCTCAACAAAAGTGGCTGAGACGGATCTTGGGAGTCGGTTATACAGATCGGGTCTCAAACAAGGAAATTCTATACCGAACTGGAAGTCGAGGTTGTAACAGAGCGTCGCATGAAGTTTGCGACAAAATGAACTTCGCATACCAAGAGTTGCTATGACATGGAGGCCGATACGAGAAAGGAAAGGGACGTTCTCAAATAGCTTGGCGCCACACTTTCATGGAGGACCTCATAGCAGTGAAACCAGGTGGAAGGAGGCTTCAGACATTGCCAGTGACAGATCTTTATGGAGACAGCTTGCAGCCCAAAGCGCCGAACGGGGCGGAAAGACCTAAATCTAAGTAAGTTAGCGTACCTGCATACTTATAGCAATATAGTAATGGATATTCTAACTGAAAACTAAACAATGTAAAGTTCGCTAATTAAATTCAAAACCGTCTTTGGCTATTATCATATAATGTAGTGACTATTATTATCAACATCTGTGGCCACCTTAAATCTATATTAAACTATTTTAGAATTCCAAAAGACATTCTTTCAAAGAACAAAGCAGGTAGACATCTACATTCTCTTCTTTCTTTTCATGACATTCACATAGCGAAAAGTACAAAATCTCACTACATCTCTTTTAATTTCTCTCTGCGAATTCCTCCCTTTAATTGATATTTTTCTCTATTTTTCTCTTTTTATTTCTTTCGTTCTCTAATGTTCTCTCCCTTTTTAATTGTCCTCTCATTCTATTGAGTCTTCTCCTTTAATTGCTCTCTTTTTAACTTACATCTCTCCAACTCTCTCTCTTTCTCTCTTCCTCTCGCTTTAATGTACCTCTACTTTACATTTATTCCTTTAATTGATCTCTCTCTCTCTCTCTCTTTCTCTCTCTCTCTCCCTCTTTCTCTCTCTCTCTCCCTCTCTCAGAGGTTTCGATGTTTACACCAGTCATGCAGGATTACTGTCCCTTCTCTCTGCTCCAAACCTCTCCCTTTTTTTCTCCATTTCTAACCCAAAATTGACTCAATTGATTCACGCCTCTGACAAAAAGACGGCCCAGAATGTAGGCAGAGTTCACGCCAAAGCAAAGATTGTTTTGTTTTGATCTGTTTAATTACCCACTACAAGAGACAACCTACCCGTGAAGACAAGTCAATTTTTCTCTACTTATAACGTGCTTATGAGCTCGATACTTGCAACACTGCCAGGACAAGTCAATACTAAAACCGGCACAGTTTCTAGAGTATTTAGCGAATCGTTATTGTTTACTGCTGAAAGTCAAGATATTGCTTACATTTTAATATGCATTATAATGGCAATGTCTTCGATTCCGAAGGTAAAGGGTGAGTACAGTGTTTCATATCACCACGCAATCCCAGCTGCGAACTACATAATTGTCAACTCTTATTAAGAGACAAAGCTGTTGTCTCTGGCGGGATATTTAAGTTTTCTTTCCGTCTTCTGCGCCTGTCTTCAGAAAGGGGCTTTCCTTTAAGTCTCAAATGTGTGTCTTCCTGAATTTGTGAGAGCTCTCCAACTGTCACTTTCAGGGGCCATCTGCTGCCAGCTACTTTCTTCTGTGCACGTTAGGGCGAAATGGTGTCTGAGTATGGCCTATACGTGGGGGCACTTCTGTTACGCTGTCAAACTTTATTATATTATTGGTTTAACAAAAAAACTAGTTGTAAAATATTGCACAAGTAACTTATTCTAGGAGGTGCGGTGGCATCTCGGGTTCGAGTCCTGAGATCTTTAGTCACCTCTGAGTCCACCAAGCTCTAATGGGCACCTGACATGTTTGGTAAAAGTAAAGGCGGTTGGTCGTTGTGCTGACCACATGACACCCTCGTAAACCGAAGGCCACAGAAACAGGTAGACTTTACATCATCTGGCCTATTGAATTTTAACATATTTTATAGTTTAATCACAAACGTGTGTGGATGTGAGTGAGCGTAAGTGTATCGTTGGACTACCATTACGGCTGCTCTTTCAGATTTTAACCTCCCATGTTATAACAAAACTTTTGTCAACTCAGTCTGTCAGTGTGTCTGTCTGGTACAAAAATTGTGTACACGTACATTCTCGGATCAAGTTGAAACTTTGCGCAATTATTCATTGTCAAAGACAACACAAAAAAAATCATTTTTTTAAAAAGAAATAAAAAATGGTAATTAATTCTTTTTTTTTTGTATATAGATTGAAGATTAGTTGTCCCGGGACTTCATTGGGGAAAAAATTATCGCCAAACCAGACAAATTGTAAAGAATAACCAATCATAGATTATATGTAGTAATCTAAACTCCTCATGAGCTCACTGTATTGCTGCTGGGCCTCAGCCTTGGGTTGACAAGTTACCATCAAGAAATCGTACCGGTCTGTCCACTGTTAGAGTACTGCAACGTCCAGGAGCATTGTTGATCAGCCCAACTTTTCATTGTAAAGTGTGAGATAATGGTCTAGTGCAGGAAGTTGGTTAAGTCAACTGATTGATGGATATACTACAATAAACAATGTATGTGAATATGAACTGTTCACAACTTCTCATTAACCTTCACTACTCAACAGTATTGTAGGGTGGGGATGGGAATGCCTGATCTGTCAACTGGTACACACATCAACACAATCAGTGAAAGCTATAAACAATTTTGGTTCTTCGCTCTTTGTAAAGAACATTAAAAACTATCGTTGTTTCGCTAATGCTCCTATATCTGCAACTATTACTCTATAATTTATGAACTCCAGCAGGTATATTACAATGAACAGTGTATTTAATCTTGAACTATATACAACACCTCAATAACCTTCACCGAAGTAAAGTAGATCATGCCAATTTTACATGACCTACATCGTCAGCCTGTTTGTCTTGTGTGTTACTGTAAACTAGTGTAAACGAAAGTATCTGAATAAACCATAAAAAAAAAAAAAAAAAACTGTAGAGATTATGTGGTTCTTTCCCTTATAAAAGCTTTGAAAATTATTTTTCATTTTTTTAAAATCTTTTTTTATCTGTAAAAGGAAACCTCATACTAAAGTTTGGTATATTAGATATAATTTCTTATTCTTGCCAGAATATATGTATAGACTATTTGTATGAATGAAGTCTTTTTGTGTGTTTGGTCTCCAGAATGAGAGCGTAATAAGTAAACTGTGTATTTAAAAATTCTTATTGGCATACATAATGTGCGTGTTTATTTAGTGTTCAAACTTCTATTACAAAATCTAAACTGTATGGTCTTCCGTTTGTAGCAGAAATTAATAATATTTTATATGCTTATCAACATTATTATCTTTTTTTTTAGCATCCTTCACTTTTTTTTTTTTTTTTTTTTCAAAAATCTCTCCCTAATCTTTCTATTTTCGTGTTGTTTTTTTTCGTTTCTCTCAAAGGTTCCATTTTTTCGATTCCACATCTCTTCTAATTGCTTTTTCTTCTTTTTCTCTCCTACTTTTTTTTTATTTTATTGAAAATCAAAAAGTTGTAAAGAATGTATAAGTTAGACTATGTCTATATATCTTACAACGCGTGCTTACCTGCATATGAATGCATATGATAATCCAGTCAGTACTGGATGATAGGGAGGCAGAGCTACTGCCCCGGGGACAACACATGAGGAGGGCCTCCACAAAATTGGTTTAAAAAAAATATTTGAATTTGTACGGTTAGAAACGTTCATATTTTCTTTTTTCATTTTTTTTATTTTTTATACTTTTTAAGTGAAAATACTTTAGATCTTATAGATGGCAACTTAATACTGTCGTGGATAAGAAGTTTCCACGTGTAGCCTTGCTATTAATATATAAATGCAACTCAGGATCTACGACAGTACGTCATCCCAGGGTCTTAACATCAACAAACTAAAAATATTTTTTTTTAAAGAAGGAAAATTAATTTCTATTTATAAGTATTAAGTTACTTTTGCTAAAGTAAATTCACTTCTTTAGATTTTAGATGTTAGTATTATTATTAAGAATTGGATTTGTATTAACTGTTTCGAAAAAAAGTGTAGGCGCCTTCACAAACATTCAGCCCCGGGGGCCTCCAAATACTTAAATCCGGCCCTGAATCTCATGACAATCTAGACCAGTGGTCTTCAACCTTTTTTAACCCACCGCCCCCTTTTCGTATATTTTCTCTTTAAGAAATCTCCAGCGCCCCCCTAACGGACATATAATAGTAAAAAAAAATACAAAAAATACAGAAGGTAAATTGTAGTAAAAGAATATGTATTGATTTATATTGGCATTGTAACTTACATATTGTTAATTAATTTTAAATTATTAGTAAAAAAAAAATAGAAATAGCTTACAGTATATGAATACAGAAACTTAAACTGATTGGTTTTAACTTTTTTTTACATTAAAAATATCAATATTAAGGAAAACCAAGAAGATAATATACAAAAGCATAATAAGACCAACAGCAAGTGTGCAAGTGAAACTTATACAATAACAAACACAGCCAAAAATCTACTAAATACTTTGTAACGAACAATTCTTATGATAATCTATACTGCCATAAAAGATGAGACAGGGTGGAGGACACGCAATAACCATGTTATATTTCAATTGTATGAATACCCACCGATAGTTACAGAAAAACAAGAACAGACTACGTTGGGCAGGTCACCTTGAAAGAATTCCAGATAACAGAGGAAAGAAAATTGTATACAGGCGAAAACCAAAAGGCAGGCAACCCAAAGCCAGACCCCGAAAGCGATGGATTGATGGTGTGGAGGCAGATCTGCAACAGCTTGGGGTAAGGGCGTGGAGACGAAAGGCTCAGGAGAGATCTGAATGGAGAGATGTGTTGAAGCAGGTCAAAGCCCTCCATGGGCCGTAGTGCAACTAGTATGGATGGTGAATGTTAAATTATAGAATACTACTTTTTGTTTTTACATTAAAATTTTACATTTAGTCTTATATTTAATAAAAAAAAAAAAAATTCATCACACATAACTAAACTTGAACTAATGGGAACCTTGTGCCTCATGCAGTTAAACAATATTAGAAATGTCAGGCTTTAAATTAGTCAAAGCAAGGCGTAGGTCTCCTCTAGTGGCTACATCAAGTCTATTTCTTTGTTTACTCATTATGTTTGTAACGGCACTAAATCCAGTTTCAGCCATATAAGTTGAAGGAAAAGCTAAAAATAGCAATTCCATTTTTGACCATAGTTTTGGGTATTTGACTAGAACAAATCGCTGCAGTCACATCTCTTCTGTGCCCCCTCTGTTGAAATTCATTTGACTGGTGATATCATTTTGTAACTCTACCATTTCTTCCTGCATATCAACTTGAACATCGGTGACAGATGTTTCAAAAGGATTAATCCTCCATGTTTAAATTTTTAAATTTATGACATCCTGGAAGCGAGTTGCCATTTCTTCCTTGAGCATTTTCAGGTGAGTAGCATAGACGTCAATATCCTCGGGCAGTAATTCATTAGTCAACAAAGCGAATTCTGGGAGATTGTAAAATTCCTTTCTGGAAATATTGTGGTAAAAGAGATTCAATTTCTCAATAAAAGAGACAATGATCTGCTTTGTATCGATAAACGTTAACTTCTTTCCTTGCAGCTGCAAGTTCATTTCATTCATTTTACGACAGATCCCTGCCATGTAAAATAAATATTTTTTAACCTTATTCAAGTCATTGCAAACAGATAAATCTTCCTGTTGCTTGAAAAATTCCAAAATTGTATTGAAAATTTAGCAAAACGAGCAAGACAATTCCCTTTGGAAAGCCAGCGAACCTCAGTGTATAATAAGAGTTTAACATGTTGCTCATCATTTGTTTCACACAGCTGTTTTTGGCATGGGTTTTTAATTTATTTACAGTTTTTATAATCAGATTTAAAGTTGAATGAAGTTGTGGGCTAAGTTGTTTAGCAACAAGATGTTGCCTGTGAATCACACAGTGAATAATAAACATTTTTGGATTTTCTTTTTTCATAAAACTTATGAAGCCTTTGTGAAGCCTCAATGGCGTCCAACCATTGATGGTGCTCCATCACTTGCAATTTTGCAAAAGTATTTCATTATTTGCAAAAAATAAATGTCTTTACTAAGGTAAAAACAGACTCCCCTTTTGTGTCACGGGTAAGTTTTTCAGAAAAGATAAGCTCCTCATTAACACTGAAATCATCATCAAAATATCGCACATAAACAAGTAATAATGAAGAATTATCCATCAATGTTGACTCATCTATTTGCAATGAAAATTTTCTAGTTTGAAATTTCCTTAAAAGTTGTTGCTTCACATCATTGGCCGTTTCATCAATCCGTCTTTGAATCGCAGTGTCACTTATCGGTAATACTTTCAAAACCTCATTGGGATCTTGATGCATCAAATCAATGTGGAAATGACTTCTCTTAAAGCTGGGATGATCAATTTTTCGCCAATGGTATGTGACTTTTGATTTTTTGCAATTAACTCTGCAATTTAGTAAGAGGCTATCAAACCGTCTTCTGCTTTGCTGTTTTTTTTAAATATTGTTTGAATAGTCGGGCGCTTTTTAAATTGCTCATGAATAGTTTTAAAATACTAAATGAACTTGTCCTTTTTGTCAGGATGCAAGGCATTCATATGTTCCTGAAGCCTACTTGGTTTCATCGCCTCATTGGAAAATGTTTTCGTGCAAAGTAGACACAATGGAATACGTTTATCTTCAGGCGATTCTATGAAACCCATGGAGAGATAATTTGCTGAATACTGGCGAGTTTTTTTCTTGGTCGACATTGTCAATGCTTTCACTGTAAAATGAACGTTACACTAATTTATTTTAACGCTAGCTTTATTATTTAAACCAAAAAGCATAAACATTGTTTAATATTATTTATTATATAACTATGTTACTGTAGATATAATAAACTATAATTTAAAAAGCTTATTACCTTGTTTATTTATCAATCTGCAAACTATTTTACGCGCTTAAAACCGTGAGCTAAAATACACACTCCCTGCTGCAGTAAAAACAAAAATAGCAATTGGTTTTATAAATCAAAGAAACAAGGAATTCCCGAACTCTAAAAATAAAATGATTATTTGTCTATATATACTTCGCCAGTGCCGCTTTGAAGAAAATGAGCTACGTTGATAACGTTTTTCATTTTTTTTCTTTTGTTTAAAAGTACCTAAGTTTCTTCTCTACGCCACCGATTGCCCCTTATGTGTCCAGCGCCCCCTTACCGCCCACTTTTGTGCCAATTGCCCCCGTACCGCCCCTTTGGCTCCCAGCGCCCCCCAAAATCTCGAAATCGCCCCCAAGGGGGCGATATCGCCCCCGGTGAAGAACACTGATCTAGACGGATTCAAGCGATAGATGTTACTCCTTGATTGTGTTTTTCACTTTGATGACGTTCTAATATTCTAGCTACGTCTTCCAATAGGATAAATTTATTTGAGTGCTCTCCCTTTGCTCCTGAAAAACAGCAATAATTACATAATAATATATATATATATAATATAATAATATCTCTGGACGCTTCCAAGCACGACCACAAAAATATTTAGGCCCCAAGGTTTAAAAGGGGAACTTTACTTTTTTTTTTAACGTAGTGGCCCATCTGCATCACCCCCTACCCATGCCAAAATCCTTCAAATTACGTATGCAAGATGCATAAAAATGCGTGAAGGCGCCCCCCCCTCCCAACTATCAGGACGGTTCCCCTCAATCTACACTGTTTTCCCCCCTTCTTTCCCCTCTCTATCTGGCAGCGGGTATGACGCCTCTATTTCTCGAGTCTCCATTCTGCCCGTGTTTAGACGGCTTCCCAATTGCACGCTTTACGAGGCTGTTATATCTACAGCACACTTTACTTCGATCTAAATTCTAAAACAAACAACATAATCTCCGAAACGAAATATATTAACATGTGCTCATATGGAATTCACTTTTTTTCACGATTTTGTGCTCATTTTTGTTTCCTAATTAGCATGCAAATGGATTCTCATAATTCGAACGTCAAGGGGAAGTAAAAGGAAGAAATATTCAATAAAGCTTCGGGGTAAGGATTAAAAAGATTACCTCCCTTGGATATCGTCTTATTTTTCATGTTCATATTATGGTGTAAAAAAGAAAAGGCATGATAAATAAAGCCGTTACATTTCCCGGCCAGGGACATATTGAAGGAGCAGTTAAGCTTGTGTCATAAAGCAAGCCATGAAATTACACGCGTGCCCGTGTAGCTTAAACTGTGTGCGCTAAATCATGCACTTTTAATGATGTATTCTGTGACCTCGATTTGAGGGTTAGTGTGGAATCAATCGCGAGGGTGTTGAGAGAGAAATATTTTAAAAGAGGACGCAAATTTGGATAAAAAAAAGTCTAAACAATCCATTACCGAGGCGTGGTTGGAAATAATTCTTTAAGCGAGTTAATAATAACATGCATGACTTGATTGCAGTGGCGTAGCTAAGGTGGGGAGCATCACACCGGGCCACCACTTGAATATTTTTTACATTAAAAAGTAAATATTACGCAAAATGCAGGGATCCCTAATAAGGTGTAGCCTGCACACCTCCTCTCGGTTCCCCAAACGATGGAAAATTCCTTGTTACGTCCCTGCTTGATTGACCTAGAAAAACGCATGGGACTACGTAGGCCTAACCATTTTGAAGTAACGGCTGTATTTTATAACATAAGATTTTAAATATTTGGATCCAAACGAGGTATGGTCTTGGCGAGTAATGATAATACTAGATAGACGAGGCATGGTCGTGGCAAGACGAAGGTAAAATGTCTTAAACATGCATGTTTGTTGCTGGAGGTGAAGCCGTGAAGGTTTACAAACATCTAAGTCCTACCACAAAAGATGTACTACCAAATAACTTCATCGACTTCTCCCTCAAACATATCAAGACAGGGAGGGGGTTGTGTTGTCATCGATATTGAATACTTATGCAAGATTTCAACTTCAGCCGAGAACTGGAAGTAGGAGAATTTTTTTTTTAATCCATCCAGACAAACGGATCGAGTTAATAGGCCTATAAGCTTTTTCGTGAGAGATGTCTTTCCAAAACACTCCCTATTCTAAAAGACAACCTTCGCCCATTACAACTGTTACATAAGATCTGAACGAAGTGGTCGTCTCCTTTCCATTAAGACTAAAACAGAATGATTTAAAAACTCCTTCATCCCACATTTGGTCAGAGTGTTACAAGATCATCTGTCGTCATCGAGAAGTTCATAGAAGTCTAATTTATAACGCGCTGGTAATAAGTGTGTATGTGTTTTCGTGTGTGAATGTTGTTCGTATTTGCACCTATATTGTTATTGTACAGTAGTTACGCTGAGGTTGTCAATTGTAGTCAAACTGAATTTCCATTTGATTGGATCAATAAAAATTATAGTATCATTGTAAATACTAAAGCAATGACTCAGATATTAAAAGTTTAACAATTTTTGGTATTTTCTCGTAGATGTTAGCCAATAAAAAGGAAACAATAATATGGCAAGAAAAATAAATATAGAACAACTCATTCTTAACATGTCGACATTTTTTTTTATTTGAATAAAACATTTTTAAAATATATAAAACAACACATCCTAATACAAATTTTGAAAAAGTAACAAAATCTCAACAGAAACTGTCCAAAAAAAAGCAACGAAGAAAAAGTTTACATTTTCAAGAACCTTTATAACTGAAAAAAAAAATAGATTGTTGACATATTATAGTTGAAAATTTAAACTGTAACATAAAGTCAACAAGAAAACAATACTGCAAGATTATAAAACTTCAAAGTGAAAGTTTGCAATAAAAAAAATTTTCATTTAATAAAAAAAATATTTCGAAACAAAACAAGTTTCACACAACGTAATGCTTTGTTACAGAACTGCGGGAAAATAAACACATCAATTAATTCCATAGTGTACAAAATATTAAAAATTTATTTGATTTGTTCTTAAAGCCCTGTATGTTTTTATAGAAAATATTTTAAAGAATATTTTTAAAAATAGTAGTAGTTATTCTATAGCTCTAGGTTATGGACTGAGCACCATAGAACACATTGAGATAATTCATACATAGGCCTACATGGCCATCAGACATACACTTACAAAATCAGTGCATGCTTCTATAACTAGAAAATATAAATTGAGTTCAATACATAACCATCATTATGACAGGAATAATTTTAAAATGTATCTGATCTGAATGCCTTTTTCTGGCTTCTGAATTATTAGTACTATTAGATGACCTGATTTATTTGTCACTAAGATCATAACTGAGACATTTATTTCTGGCTTGAATTATTTACATATATATCATAAATATATATTTGACAAATTTATTTGTCACCAAGATTTCACATCACTTATACATGTTAGAGATCCTCCTTATGTATCCTGTATGCCAGTGATCTGGTTTTAATTGTTTATAGTTATCAACTAGCAAGTTTTAAATTAGGTTTCATAAAAAAGCATAAGACAATTGTTTGCTAATTTTAAGTCAATTGTTCTACTTGGGAGAGAACTGTTCAATTTCTAAAATGTAAAAACAAATCTATATAATAAGTAATAGATACGCCAATACAAAATGGTTCAGTGATGTTTTGTAGAATTGTATTTTTAGTCAAAAAGAAATATAATCACCATGGTTTCATATAAATAATAATTCAGATTATGTTTTTCCTATTTATATTATTTTTAGTTAAACATAACCAAGAGACATGTAAAAATATACAGTATCTAATGGGCCGGATTTAAGGGAGGGAGCTCCACATGTAAGAGCCTCATCATGATTAACAATAATTGCATTTTTTACCCAAAATAGTATAAATATTATGTTCAGCATCACTATTGTGGTTCACAATTTTCCGCTCGTAGCCTGCTCATATAACAGATAAATGCAGCGATCTGGATTTACGTCTCTCCATCAACACAGGGCTTTAAATAATCCCCCATAAACTCAAAAAAAAAAATTTTTTTTTTAAAGAAATATGCATATTCATTTTTTTTTTAAAGAAGGAAAGTACTGATTATAATTTAAATTACTCTATTACTTTCTACTAAGATATGCCATTCTTTTTTTATAGAAATATTATTAATAAGTGGATTTTTTTTATTTCAAAATACTTTAAAACCTTAATTCACAAAAATCCTGCCCCATGGTCTCCATACACTTAAATCAAGCCCTGATTATTGCAAACAACAACATATATAAAAATAAATTGTAATCTTTTTTATATATGAATCATTTATATCTTCTAAAAATAAATGTCATTGTAGTTAAAAACAAAAAAGGTTAAAACTGAAAAGTTTTACGTCACAAAGAAAGACAGTTATATGACTGATTGATCATAAACAATGAATATCATTGTTCAAGTCAAATATATATATATATATATACATAAGCAGATCTGTTTGAAGAGTACCAGCATTATAAAAATCATGATAATATTGATATTTAAATCAGTTATAGCCTGTTAGCAAATCATCTTCAATTGAATAAAGTTGTTTTAACTTGGAAAAACAATCAGCTGTAGATCATAAACATAAAGCTTAAATTGTAATTATACAAATATTTTTAAAGGCGACATATAAGATTATTTTGATGACAACAATTAATCACTAATTAGAAAATGTGATGATTTAATGCCCCACTGAAGTCAAGCTATCTCTGAAGTAGCACCCAAAACAGATGTTTCAAGCACTATAATGTTTTTCTACAAAATCACATAATTAAAATCGTTCTGTCGCTAGCTACATTCTTAATAAATATTTACTGACACCTTATATGCCCCCTTTCTATTCTTTGTTTTTGTTTTTCCAATGCAAAATACTGAGAGAAATGCCCAAAGAGGTTGTGAAGAGATTCAGCATCAAAGAAACATCAGCTAAATCTAACACTACGTCTCATCTGCCTTTTGTAAAACCTTTGTTAGTTTTGTTTTACATCTTTAGGATGTTTCTTCAGAATTGAAGGTAATCTACCACCTAGTCCGAACCTCCCTCAGGACTACAGGGAGAGCAGAGTGCAGGATATGAACCCAGAACCTTCAAGACCACCTGAACGACTGTACAGTGTGCATACTGCATGACCAAGCAGCCTTGAGAATGTACAGTAAAAGGCTGTATTTTCTTAATGATTTTTGTATGATAATATACTCTTTTTATTGCATACACATTTCATTATGTACAAATTGCATTCCATACACATTTCATTTCATATACATTTCATTATGCACATAAAATAATCAATAATTGTAACAATTTTTAAAAATTTACAAAAGATGGTCTGAGTTTGTAGTACATATGCTGATTATCATTTAAATGATAAAGTCCCTAAAGTGAAGATTCCAGTATATGTAGCTAAGCTGGGCTAGAAGTACATTTTGGAATAGTGACATTCTACAAGTGAAGGCATCACTTAGTACAGAGAGTGAAGTTTGGCTAGAGAACATTTCGAAATAGTAACATTTTTAAAGTGATGGCATTATTTAGTAGAGATAGCTAAGTTTGACTAGAAGAACAGTTTTAAAACAATAACACTCAAAAAGTGAATTCCTCATTGAGTATTAGAGCTATGTCTTTTCAATACATAGTTTTGAAAAAATATTAAAAGTTACTTGTACCTATGAAAATTAGGTTAATCAAGAGGCATGTTGGAATCACAAATTGTATGAACAGTAGTTTCAAATGAAAAGACATTAATTGTCAGGTGGATTTGAATTGTATTTTATATTGTTTCTTTTGAAAGGGGTTTTAGAGGCTTTAGGTTACAGCTGGAGTACAGAACATGGTCTAGACCAGAGTATCACAACCTAAATATGTTTTATCTTCAGGGGTTTCCCTCCGTGGCAAACAATATATATGTGATTTATGATTTATTTCAGACAAAATTTCTGAAGATAAAAAATACTAATTTCAGTTTTGTGTTATGGGAGTGGTTATGATGATTGAACAAGGTTTATAGTTCTAAGAGGTACTTTTATGGTTTTCATGTGGTAGGCTAAAAATTCAATGTGGTACAAACCAAACAAATAAAATGAATAATTTAAATTTACACAAACAATATTTACATTACTTTAAATGCAAAGTATATAATGCTTTTTCTTCACAATAAGAAAAAAGTCATAATGCCATTTCTTATAATACAGACATTCCTTCGATAAAGGAGATGATTATGTCCTATGCCTGTTCCTAGTTTTCATTGTTATATCTTATAGAAATACAAGATAATAAATGTGAAACAGCAGTTCTTATAGCCCCTAGTTCAAACCTCACGTATCTACTTAAGAAATTTTATAAAGTAAAAACAAAAATGTGGTTCCTTCTGAGTGATGTAAAATTAAAGTCAATAACAGTCATCAGGGATGATTTCTGGCTGATAAATTTCTAAAATGGCAGAATTTAAGTCACAGTTTAATTTGCATGACTGAATGCATGATGCGTAGGACGTATTAATCTTCTTTTTTTGAAGTAACGTCTGTATTATAGGCTATAAGAACATAAGATAAGATAAATGTTAGGGTCACAGCAGTTAAAATAGTCTGATCCCTTGGCACAGTTGGTAACCTGTGTGCTACTATGTGTAGACTTGATTAGTGTGTACACTATAGATGTCATGAATGAAATATATCACAGATCATGTTTGTACGTGGTTTGTGAGACCACAGAGTTCTCAACCATAAAGTCTTGACCATCATCTTTACACCATGACTGGAGCCACTGCCTGTCCATTGCCACTTATAACATAGTCCTGAGGAAGAGACATACAGAATTTAATGTTACTTATATCCTGAATATTTATTAAGTGTTTATTTAAGTAATTCTTATGGTCTGACAGTTATGCTGTGCAAGGCACATTTCCTGTATGGTGGGGAGTATGCCGAAAGCAGTCTTTTTTGGTGAGCTGAAAAGTGGTCGACATTATAGAAATGCCCCAAGGAAGGTCAGCTTAGATGCCAACTTGCTTTAACTGACATAATAGAGAGAAGCCCCGGCTGCAGTGGTCTACAGAACTAGAGGTCATTTACAAAGGCCAGGGGATACATATTTGAGTACAGATGTAGACAGTGAGAAGTAAATCTAAATTGACCACTAGAAGCCAATGGTTATATTTGGGCTGGATGTGTATGTTGCAACAGGGACAGCATATCCAAGGGAAATACTGTATTTCTCATTAATCTTCGGACTTGAAGACAAGCCTTATTATTAATATTTAAATAATTTACAATTTACATCATATTTAAAGATGTTGACGAAGACATAGGTTTTGAACCATAATCATAACAGGGTAGTGAAATAGTAATAAGCCAAATGAAGAACTCCTGCAAAAGCTTGAAAGATAATTCTGTCGAGAAAGAGTTAAAAAATAGGCCTACTTTTAATAAGATAATAATGCATTGCTTTGACTAATTGTTTTAGGCTATATTAAATAAAATTTTAACTAAGTTATTGAAAAACCATCCTTGCCTTGGCATCGTAAGTAATTTAAAGAAAGATAGTGATCTTTAATTCAGTCAATCCTACAGACTTCTGGTTCTCACAAATATATGAAATTCTCTGCAATTTCTTTGGGTAGTTCTTCATCGGAGTTCACAAAACAATTTCAGAAAATAATGCAAATTTAATACAATTTTAATTCTCTTTGAGTCCTGTCAACCATGATAGAGAAAAATGGCACAGCATTGGTACTTTTTGCCTTGGTGACTATTACCATTTTTTTTTTATTTTAAGGATTTGTCCTATCCTACAAAACCTTAATATTCCTAACTTAGTTTGGCTTGAGCTAAAAATTTATAGTTTTTTTAAATTTGGGCATTAATATCTATTTTGGACACAAGGAACGTGAACATGAAGTAAAAGAAAAAAAAACTTAACGTTTTCATAAGACTGTAATATATTTTGTATTGAAACCTTATTGATTTGGCTTACCTTGGTTATTTTCTGGTAGTCTGTGAACTCTATCTTTGGAAGGTGTAGGCTCAAACCTCTGAAGTCTTTGAAAAATGTCAGCACAAATGACACCAGGGATATGGCAGTGACCCATTCTGAGATTGTGGAGATCAGATAGACTAACCGCAGCTTATCCTGTGATACATTGGAACGCATGGTTAGAAGTTATGAACAGGGACTGAGTATATTCTTAACATAAATGTGTAAACAAAATGAAAAGACATTGACAACAGAAATGAGACAGAAAATATAAAATAGAGAGATTAATATGAAAAATAAACCAGCAACAACTAAAAGTTAACAAGAATTAATAAATTCCTTGATTATAAAGCTGATATGGCATAAAGGGCTATGACACTTTTATAAGTGTAATTAAAAAAAAAGAGAAAATTTTTTTACTCTGCACTAACTCCCCCACCCCCAGACAAATATCCCTGTTGGCCAATATGTATAAATGTACTCAAGAGTATAGAAGATTCTAGGTTAGTGATAGACATCCAGACTTTGAAACATTAACTCTTTCTCTCCTAGCTGACAATACCAGCATTGATTCCACCAGAATTGGGTTAATAATTACAGAGAGAAAGAGTTAAAAGACAGTGGTACAAACTAGAATATGGTATCTATTTAAAGACATAGTACTGATGGATTTAGCTAGAAATATAATATTGATATTGTGCATTGAAAAATTGTAGGCTATAATTATTATTAATTATTTGTATACTGTCAGAAATCAATTCTACCAGTTCAACTTCAGATTTCTGCATTAATCTTCCTGGAAAATGTGTTCAAAATAGACCAAATTTAATTTTGAGATATTTTGAAAAATGATAACATTTGAACCAGAGTTGAAATGTGTTTTAGCTAGTTATTTTTTTCCCTAAAGCTTTACACATACATAAACTGTCTAGTTTCTAGGAAAATCCTTGGAATGTTTTCGAGATCCATGCCCACCGGGTATCAAACAAGGGAATCCTAAGCCGAACTGGGAGTCGAACACTTAGTGAAATTGTTACAGAGAGGTTTGCGGGACATGTTCTATGACAAAATGATCTACGCATACCAAGAATTGCGATGACATAGAGACCAATACAAGGAAAGCGCAAACAGGGACGTCCTCGTATAACTTGGCATCATGCCTTCATGGAGGACCTCAGAACAGTGGACACCAGCTGGGAGTAGGATTCAGACATTGCCAATGACAGATCTTTATGGAGACAGCTTGCCACCCAATACGCCAAACGGAGCGGGAGGATCTAAGGCTAAGTAAAGTGAGCCCACCGAGTCAGCGACCCAGGCTATGTCCATAAAATAAAAAAATTTGGAAACTAAAAAGAAGAAATGTAAAAAGTAAAAAAAAAAGTAAAGTTCCCCTTTCAGACCTAGTGGTCTATAGGGCAGATGATGTAAAGATCATCTGAATCTGTGGCCTACGGTTAACGAGGGTGTCATGTGGCCAGCACAACGACCAACCGCCTTTACTTTTCCCCAACTTATGTCAGGTATCCATTAGAGCTGGGTGGACTCAAGGGCGCCCGAAAATCCCGAAATGTAGAGATTTTAAAAAAATGTTTAGGCCAATGATTTCTTACACTTACAATCTATTTAGTGGATACCATTGCGTCTAGATAAAAATTATTGTCGTTGATATTCTTGTGTACTTACTGTTTTTGTACCAAGTCCTTGAGCTTCTTGTATTTTGTAAATTGCCTTGCTCACAGAGACTAATATAACAGTTAAGGTGAAATATTAATCAGATAAATGACTTCTTATCGTATCCAATTTATTAGCTCCTTTATTCCTTGTATTTAGTGTGTGGTATAGAAATAATAGAAAAAAAGTAACTATAATTCTTAAAGAAAGATAATTTTAAAGGTAGTAATATCAACACTTTAAAAAAATAAAAACTCGGTTGTTTCCCCTGGATTATAAAAACATACGGCCACACTTGTTCGGGAGTTCTGGTCAAACTGGCAGAACTATGCGTTGGTAAAAAAAAAGTGCATAAGTGTATAGGAGGAGATGGATCTAGCTACTACAAGAATCAAGCTAACAAAAAAAGATAAGCTTATTATGTAAGAGAAGAGAGAAGGTGAATATGGACATTTTATCTCTTGGAGGAAATAAGAAAAGAAACCCTATTCCATCAAATAACTCTCCTCCCAGTGGTGTTACTAGGAATTTAACATCCTTTGGGCGCCCAGGGGCTTGACTTCCTTACCCTTGCATTCTGACATTTGATATGATGATATGATATAAAGGCGTAACATTTAATAATTAATGTAAAAATAATAATTTCTAAAATTTGCACATATCGTGTTGTAAAGGATACATATCACCAGCGAGCAGGACAGCACTATGGACATAACCAGCTGCCCAACAGCAATGCACGACCATCTCCTGTAGCGAATGGACAGCGCTGTCTGCATCCAGCAGTAGATGATGCCTCCAATGAAGGTCAGGCCGGCACCGATGTAATGCCCTACACGGGCGTCTACAGTCTGTTGGTTTATACAAGAAAGAATTCAACACATTTTAAAAAAATTAACGAATTTGCTCAAGATAACTAGATCTATTAGTATGTGTTGTTTTTTTTTTTTTGTGCCAAAAGGTATTTACTGAATGTTAATTAGTTTTTAAGATAAATAGTTTCATTGTTGGCCTATTTCAGTCCTAACAACGCATAGAAATGTGATGAATCACTGGCCAGTAACATACGTCGGAACGTTTTCGCCCACACAGCAGTCCTCCCCTATTCTCCAACAGTAGATTTCAACTTTAATTCAATACAGATTGTGAGGGAAATAGATATATCAGGAGAGAAAAAGAGAGAGAGAGAGAGAGAGGAGAGAAAATATGGGAGGAAAAGAAAAAGAGAGTGAGAGAAAAAGAGAGAGAGAGAGAGGACGAGAGAGAGAGAGAGAGAGAGAGAGGACGAGAGAGAGAGAGAGAGGATGAGAGAGAAAATATGGGAGGAAAAGAAAAAGAGAGTGAAAGAAAAAGAGAGAGAGAGAGGACGAGAGAGAGAGAGAGAGAGAGAGAGAGAGGACGAGAGAGAGAGAGAGGACGAGAGAGAGAGAGAGAGAGGACAAGAGAGAAAATATGGGAGGAAAAGAAAAAGAGAGAGAAAGAGAGGAAAGTTGGTTTCTAAAGAAATAAAAATATCCCTTTCCTTCTAGACTAGCAGATCATTATATTCATCTGTCTTACAAGTGAATGTGTGATCTTAACTTATCAGTTACAGATGTTCCATCAGGAGATAATGACTTCCTTCACGTAGCCAATCTATATCTGTGCGTTAATCAATGCGTGCATTTTAATTTAAGACAAATCATGCTGAGTCTGTTTTGTTTTTTTTTTGGCTGATGCGGGCTACCCGTTTCATGATCTACTTGAAAGAAGGTATGGAGAAACAGTACTTGCATGAATTCGTCCCATCATATGGATTAAGAAATGTTCCTGCTTGACAAAATCAATTTCGAGAACTACATCGTTAAAAATAAATCTAGAAATAGACATGTTAACTCTCAACAAGCTAGCCTCGTTTTAACATCAC
>JADKLZ010040979.1:0-20202 GCA_021533235.1 Biomphalaria straminea
CAACCTTCTTAAACCTTAGAGCCAACCTTCTTAAACCTTAGAGCCAAGCTTCTTAAGCCTTAAAGCCAATCGCCACGGCGTACTGTGATAATCCACAAGATAACGTTAATAGTCGAGATTAAGATTTCTAGTTAGTTAACTAAGGAATAGTTGAAAGAAGTATGGGTACAATTGAGACCATTCGTTATAGGAGGCCACAATACTAATTTGCAATATCACAGCCTGTAGGCAGTTTGGAACTAAAGCTCTTTGCCAATTCGTACAGACCTGTGACGTGTCAACTAGCTATTGGTCTAAACTGCCCACAAATTGTGACACTGCAGGCCAGTGTTGGGGACTTCTATAGCGAATGGTCTCGGTTAATCAACGACTGTTGGAGACTCACGCCAACAAGATAACGTTAATAGTTGTGATTAAGACAGCTAGTGAACTAACGAATTGTTGAAAATAATAATAATAATAATAATCTTTATTATCCTTAAGGAAATTTGTCTTACGATTTGTGCATTACACAAAAAAAACAACATTATAACTATAGAAAACCAAAATATACATTCATATCGGACAAACTCATGAGACACATGTGAAAAGTTTATGTCAGATAGCTTCTATTTAATGATATGACTTATATGTCAGTTTGTCTTGGCTATTGTTGTCTTGTATTTCTTTTGTGATGGTAATATCAAAAAATCCTAACCCCAAGGGTAATATTTCATTTCTAGAATCTTTTTAGCCTTTTTCATAAATGTTTTTCTCAAACAGCTGCACAAAGGTTTGTTTTTTGATGAGACAAGTACGGGTACGTGAGACTAGTACAACATGGTCTAGAGGAGTCTTTACAAGAGAAACATTTAAACAGCGAAAACGATTAAATTGTCGATTGTTAGGTAGGATATTTATATTTATATGAGTTAGTGTAAATATTGCAATTGTCCATTGATACAAATATCAACTTCAATATCTTGTTCGTTAGGAGATCACTGCACAAAGAAAGTCTGAATTAGTGAGTAGATAACTTGTCAGGGTGAACAATTCAAGAAATAGTATGTTGAATGAAATTTAGAATAAACCAAGTGACTTAGAAAGTATTTAAAAAGTTACGGTTTACTGAGAGAGCTAAAGGAGAGGAAGAAAGCGGGAGATAAAAGAGAGAAAGAGGTTGAGATAGAGGCTGTTAAACAAAAGTGTAGAGAAAGATGATATTGAGGAAGAATGAGAGAAAGGTTGAATTGATTTAAGTGAGTTGATTTCACTTGATAAAGTCCATTTATTCCAAAAAAAAAACTCACCCTGAAATTTAATCCAAACTAAGTTTTTGAACTGAATTGATGAGTCGGAATCTTTTCTGACTTTTGGTCTTTTAAATTCCTTGTTTTTATGTTAAGGCGTTGGTCTGCTGAAAATAAAGAACAATAGGCTACATGAATTTTGTGTTATGTATAATTCATTAAGTATGTTTTAATTATAACTGTTCAAATAGAAGCTAGATTAACTCCTATAAGTTAGAAGTACAACATCTACAGTGGCGTTACTTGGGCGGGAAGAGGGGGGGGAGAATTTGAAAATCCCCCCCGGGCCCCCACTCGAAGGGGACCCCCAAATGATTTTTTTTACATTAAAAATTAAATATTACGCAAAATGCAGGGCCCCCAAAGAGGTCAAGTCCCCCCGGGCCCCCAAACGTTGAAAATTGCTAGCTACGCCTCTGAACATCTACTTGCTTAAAGAGCACCACATCTTTTTTTTTTTTTTTTTTTTTAAATCAAGGTATGTGATTCAGTCTTTATATTAGAAAGCTTTTATCAACTGACTCTCTATGTCCGTCTGTTACAATTTCACAATTTCAATTACAAGTTATTTCACCCACATCCGTTCTCGAATCACGTTGAAACATAAGGCAATTATTTTTTTGTACCTAAACAAAAGTCGAATCAATCAAAAAATTTACTTACTACTTAATTAATTGTAGGCGCGGAGGCTGAGCGGTAAAGCGCTTGGCTTCTGATTTCTGAACCGAGGTCCCGGGTTCGAATCCTAGTGAAGACTGGGATTTTTATTTCAAGATCCTTGGGCGCCTCTGAGTCCACCCAGCTCTAAATGGGTAGCTGACAATAGTTGGGGAAAGTAAAGGCGGTTGGTCGATGTGCTGGCCAAATAACACCCTCGTTAACCGTAGGCCACAGAATCAGATAACCTTTACATCATCTGCCTTATAAACCACAGGGTTTCCAAGGGGAACTTAATTAATTAATGATAATTAAATGTTTTTTTTTATTATTGAAAAACTAATTTACTAAACAAATGTTACTTATCAAATGTGGCTGTTAAATGGAATTATTCCCCTGTTAACGGTTTATACGGGGACTCGGTGGCTGAGTGGTTAAGCACTTGGCATCCCAACCTGGAGTTCTGTGTTCGAATCTCGGTTTTTTGAATTTCGTGATTTTAGGGCACTGTTGAGTCCGGATTGGTACCTGACTTTAGTTGGGGAAAATAAATAATTGATAACCTTTTTGTAAGTATTATATATATATATATATGATAGCTTTCAGCTTTATTTTCAGCTTTCCACTCCCTCATAAGATGACTGTATATAAAAAAAAATATTTATTCATTGATTGTTGTTTTGCCTCCTAACAAATTACAGACAGAAGTTTTTAAACAGCTATTTAGTCTTGATGACAATAAACTTACGAAATCAAACTCACCATTTGTTGCTTTCATATTTCCTAGAAATTGTTTAAAAAGTCCACACTATGATGCATTATCTTTACTATTTCTTGACCCTGTGAGTAACAGAAGCATGTTGTTGTTATTTTCTTTTATTTAGCATCGTTTCCACTACACATTAAGGTCCAGTGTTTCAAATGAATGATGTGCTTAATACGTGTTCCATTTTTTTTTTGGGTGGGGTTGAAGTGACCCGAAGCACTAAACACTTCTTGCACTGAGCTTAGGTAATGGCAAATGTTATGGTCAGGCTTGGTTGGTTTAATTTGAGGCCAAGTTGGACATAATAACAAACAGGTGTGTAGCTGCTTATGTAATTTAACATGGGTCATTTGTGTGTATGTGTGTTTATGATGTAGCACAACTCGGTTGTGTATGTATGTGTGCTTGTTTATTTATACATGTGGGCATGTTTACTTAAACAAAAGTATTTTATATAGCTTGAGCATTTGTATGGACCTCATTCACCAATCGTAAACAAACAACAGTTAGCCACGTGATTCTCTATATCTTCTATACACATTATGTAATCCATAAAAGCTGTCACGTGATACGTAGTTTCATTGTTTTATCAATATTATGACGTGGCTAAATGTGCTTATTTACGATTGGTGAATGAGGTCCATTCGCCAGGCGCTATAGCACTTTCACTCTTCTTTCTACTTCTGGTGGGTAGCCCATCTGCAATCCAGGACCCTTCCTTTATGCCATCTCTTCATGTGGAGAGTACAATCTCTAAACTTAGAGACACTTCAGTACAGGAGAGTAAAAAGTAAAGTCGATATATTACATAAAACACTAAACCATAACTTACAAATAGAACAAGATTACAAAGAGAGTTTGTGTGATACACAAACTCAGAGGCGGCCCCCGTCGAAGTCGGATCCCTGTCAGATCCGCCTATTCGCAAGATGTTTCGGATGTTCCTTCTAAGTCCCTGTCTCAATTCCTGTATGCTCCCATCCTTAAACTATCGCAATATTTCTGAAAGAACAGTAAAGGTTAAATCATATTTTCAAAAGCCTTTAGTGTTTTTTTCTAACCGTGACGGACAGACCAACCAACAGATAAAACGCACAAAAATATGCTTGTTTCATTCTAATGGGGGCACTAAACAATTTTTTTTTTTTAAATCAGATTTTTAAAAAAATTTAAGAAATTAGTTTAGAATCAAGTCATTTCCGGGCTTTACGCTTGTACACGAAAGCCGCTGCTTAAAGTTCATTTTAAAAATGTGCGTGATATCCGCATATACAGAGCATTTCTTATAGTAACATTTTCTCCCTTATATTTACGTAATTGCTTCACAATTGGTGTTTTGTTATTAAAAAATCGCTTGCATAATTAATTTTATAAATTAAACGGTTTGCTTTTAGAAAACTAAAAGTAGCCATTGCAACTTAACTTTTCAAGCCGCATTTAATGGTGAAATAATATTTTTCGTATCTCTTCTAGTTTTGGCGCTCTGAGTCTGACAGACGGACAGACGGACAGACAGACAGAAATTCATTTTAAAAAATGTGCGTGATATCTACATGCCAAGAGCTATTTTTCTAGTAACATTTCCTCCCTTAGATTTACGTAATTGCTTCACAATTGGTGTTTTATTATTAAAAAATCGCTTGCATAATAATTTTTATTAATTAAACGGTTTGCTTTTAGAAAACTAAAAGTAGCCGTTGCACCTAAACTTTTCAAGCCGCATTTAATGGTGAAAAAATATTTTTCGTATCTCTTCTAGTTTAGGCGCCCTGAGTGTGACAGACGGACAGACGGACAGACGGACACTTTGCACAAACCTAATAGCGGCTTTTTCCCCTTACTGGGGCCGCTAAAAATAAAAACGTGCAGAAATACTCATATAGACACAAAGATAGAGGCATAATTCTTATTACATACGATAGAACAAATTCATACAAACGCTCGTTCTTCCCTAGTGCCATTAGAGAGGGGAATGGGTTGCCTGAATCAGCTAGGAACGTAAGCAGAATTTAAGTCATTGATTAACATACATAGCTAGATTGACACATATAAAGCGTAGGAAGTAATTATCTTCTTTTTTTTTTTAGTAATGTCTGTATTATATTGAATAAGAAGAAGATTCGGAACAAACATTAGTGTCAATTAAATAATCAGAAACAATAATAACTTGAAATTATTTCCTCATTATTTGTTCTCTTGCACTTCTCCGGGAGAAAACCAAAAGAAATTTTAAAACTACACAACAGACAAACAAATTACAGAAGCCAAAAAATATAAATACGAAATTGACATCTTTGATGTATATTTGTGGCGACTCGTACTATCAGAAGGAAATGATCTTAAATTGCAAATAAATTTGAAAAGAGACGTAATTGAAACCAAAAAAAAAATAATTCTTTAAGCCTCTTCCATTCATTATTTTCCCTTCATAGGATATCATATCCGGTGAAAAAAAAAAACACAGCAGAAATTGGCCACAAATAAAATAAAACGAACAAAAATATAATTATTTTTTTAGCTGGAGATTTTTTTTGTTTATTTAAATTACTTCTTTACCAGAAAGCGTCAGGCATTTTATAGAATGTCGCATCTCGTATATAGTAGTTACTGAACACATACCTACCAATTCTTTGAACTACATATATTGTTTGTGCGTGTCTGTGTGTGTGATATAAAAACCCTGAAGATCTCTATGACAGTGAATGTTTTCTAGATTGTTTTAAAATAGTGTCCGAATATCAAGGCTCAGCCTTCGTAATACTGTTTCGGATTTCCACGTTTGTAAGAATGCTAGATGATTAGATAGATAGATAGATAGATAGATAGATAGATAGATAGATAGATAGATAGATAGATAGATAGATAGATAGATAGATATTTTAGTTTGAATCTAGATAAATAGGAGGCGCGGTGGCTGAGCTGTAAAGCGCTTGGATTCCGAATGGAGGTCCCGGGTTCAAATCCTGGTGAAGACTGGTATTTTTAACTTCGAGATATTTGGGCGCCTCTGAGTCCACACAGCTCTAATGGGTACCTAACATTTGTTGGGGAAATGTAAAGGCGGTTGGTCGTTATGCTGGCCACATGGTACCCTCGTTAACCGTGGACCACAAAAACAGATGACCTTTACATCATCTGTCCCCATTGATCACACGATAGATAGATAGATAGATAGATAGATAGATAGAATTGATAGATAGATAGATTAGATAGATTAGATAGATACATACATACATAGATAGATAGACAGACAGACAAACATAATTTAGTTTGAATCTAGATTTCTATTTCTCATTTAATGACACTATACTCCAATCAAATCACTTATGTACCCAAGACTAACATAGATCAACAATCGATTCCAGTCTTGCCACTTCAGTTGATGTTATTACATTGTATAGATATAATAACTGTAGACTGGACCCTATTGTCCTCAAGACGAGAGGATGTCTTCTTTCGATCATTGGCTTCCCTATTTGGACATCAAGCCAAATATTGACTCTGGAAGGTTTATGTTCCCCTCTGACAATACGAGATACAATGAAGGCTTCTGAATGTCCAATTCAGTGGTGATTCCTTTAGTTATGGACTTAATCACTATAAAGATCATATAACAATATATGCTGATGAAAAAGAAAATAATTTACTTTATCAATGTTGTTTCTATGGTAAAGGACGCTCGGGAGATAGCGGGTCTTATTAAAGACGTGATCATATTATGTGAATATGGAGAAAAATGAAAATCTTGTTGTTTTAAAAAGATGCTTTATTAACTCTTTCTCTCCTAACTGATAATATCAACGTTGAATCCACCAGAATGTGGTAAATAATTGCGGAGAGAATGAGTTAATAATTGTTGCCCTAATGAAGAGGCCAAGGACTGTTGTAAAAATAAATTAGATTATAGTCATGCACAGTGCACATGCAGAGAATAACCCGCTAGCTGTTGTTAGGGTATTACTTCTGTAAAGTATGTCATTCTCCTATCCCTGATTCTGTTGATCCGTTGAGGCACCTTACAAGAACTGTTCAAAGTCTTTCTCAATGTCTCTCTTTCTTTTGCTTTTGATAGAATATATTTCAATGGCAGGCCCGACCATTCTTTGATGTTGTCTTCCCTTTGCTTTATCTGTCTGCCTCCTCTTCGTATTCCTAATACCATGATTTCATTTAGTGTTACGAAGTTAAGTGTTACGTGGTTTATTGTTACGAAGTTTAGTGTTACGAAGTTTAGTGTTACGAAGTTTAGTGTTACGAGGTTTATTGTTACGAAGTTTAGTGTTACGAGGTTTAGTGTTACGAAGTTTAGTGTTACGTGGTTTATTGTTACGAAGTTTAGTGTTACGAAGTTTCATGTTACGAAGTTTAGTGTGACGTAGTTTAATGTTACGAAGTTTTGTGTTACGAAGTTTAGTGTTACGAAGTTTAGTGTTACGTAGTTTAATGTTACGAAGTTTAGTGTGACGTGGTTTAATGTTACGAAGTTTAGTGTGACGTGGTTTAATGTTACGAAGTTTTGTGTTACGAGGTTTAGTGTTACGAAGTTTAGTGTTACGAAGTTTAGTGTTACGATGTTTAGTGTTACGAGGGATAGATATTTGTATGGGTGATGCCTATCCTTCTCCATGCTTGAACACCGCCACCTACCTCCAATTAGGTGGTTCGCCTTGGTACTAAAAATGTGGCTGTCGTAGTCCCTTTTTGAGACTCTTCAGCCCTGACAGGTAACCTTAGTCGAGAAGGTCATTCGTCCAGTTTGGCCATTATATGACCACCCTCTCACATGGTTAAGTCCGCCAGCTGAAGTGAATTCTCCAGTGAATGGCGCTTGGTGCCACGTGTGAGAGATTTAGAGATTAGAAGGAGACCAGTGAGGCAGTCCACCTGAAAGGTGCATCATGCAGGAACATCAAAAATCAAAGTGAGTCCCCCTTTACATTTGTGACGGATGCCTATCTGTCTTGTAGTTAACTGTTGATGCCTGTAAGATTATGACAGATTACTCTGCACATGTATGAGTTTCTAGTGCGGGTGTGTTCCAGTGCAATAAACATACAAGCAAACTAGTACCACCCGTTTTTAACAGTTAAAAGACTAGTCTAAACTCCGTTGAACAGTTTAACAAATGTTTAATGCACGAAAGGCCACAGTCGATGTCTGTGTCGATAAAATTCATCCTAGCCCTCTAGAATCCTATCTTCAAGGAAATTGTATCTAATTAATCTTTCGGTGCAGTACATATATATAGCCTGCTTCAGTTACGAAGTGGCCATGGATCATTTAATAGAAATGAAGTGAAAGCCTGGATAGGAAGTTTATTAATTGTTACTTAGTGGCGACAGAGACACTAAGGGAAATCTGGTGGAAACGAGAGAGAAAGAGACCAGAAGAGAGAGAGAAGAAGAAGAAGAGAGAGATAGTGAGAGAACGAGACAAGAAGAGAGAGAGAGAGAGAGAGAGAGAAAGAGACAAGAAGAGAGAGAGAGAGAAAGAGACAAGAAGAGAGAGAGAAAGAGACAAGAAGAGAGAGAGAGAGAAAGAAAGAGACAAGAAGAGAGGGAGAGACAGAGAGAGGGTGTAAAAAAGTAAAAAACATCTTCTTTAAAATATCAATATTCTAAAGTTTTACTCCATTAAACACTCTTTTTTTCTTATCTTATCTTATATAATACAGACGTTACTTCAAAAAAGAAGATGATTACGTCCTACGCGTCATGCATTCAGTCATGCATATTTACCAGTGACTTAAATTCTGCCAAGTCACTGGTTTTCCTGGCTTGCTCAGGCAAGCCATACCATGCTCTAATGGCACTAGAGAAGAAAGAGCATTTGTACAGATTTGTCCTAGCATATGGGACAAGGAATGTGTCTTTATCTTTGTGTCTTTCTGAGTATTTTATTAAGTTTTGTTTTTGTATTTGGAGATTATGGTTCAGTGTTTTGTGTATAATTGCTACTTTACTCTTAAGTCTTCTATCCTGAAGGTTTTCTAAATTTAGTGATTTTACTAAAGGTGTTACTCTAGTGAAATGTGAATATTCATTTGTTATGAGTCTCACTGCTCTTTTTTGTGTCTGTTCTAGTTTCTTAATGTTTTCTTGAGATGAGGGGTCCCAAACAGAGGATGCATATTCTATTATTGGCCTAACCAAGGTTAAATAGCATTTTAGTTTTATTTACTTATTTGATTTATAGACATTTCTTTAAATAAACCCTAATGCTTTGTTTGAATTTTTAAAGATTCATCAATATGGGGATTCCATGACAGTTTTTCATTTATTATATCATTTATTTATTTCTAACGTCTTATCGACAGTAATAGTTAAACCTGAATGTTAAAACAAGAAAACCGATTTAAAAAAAAGATTGAATCTTTAAAGAAACTACTTTCTTTATACAACTAATTGAGCGATTGATTTTCCCTGAATAACTAATGAGTGTTAAAAAAAAACAATAAACATCTAGTTCCCTTGCCATTTCCCTCAATCCCTGAGGAAGAATCCTGGTTCAGAAAATGTACAGATCTACTCCACATTTTGGGAGGCGCGGTGGCTGAGCGGTAAAGCGCTTGGCTTCTGAACCGGGGGTCCCGGGTTCGAATCCTGGTGAAGACTTGGATTTTTATTTCTGGATCTTTGGGCACCTCTGATGGGTACCTGACATTAGTTGGGGAAAAGTAAAGGCGGTTGGTCGTTGTGCTGGCCACATGACAACCTCGTTAACCGTAGGCCACAGAATCAGATGACCTTTACATCATCTGCCCTATAGACCTGAAGGTCTGAAAGGGGAACTTTACTTTACTCCACTTTTGATATTCCAATGATAGGCATTTAGATCCAGACTAACAAGTTGCGCAATATTTTTCCTGAAAATTAATTTATTAAACTCTTGAAACAATTAAATCGGACATTCGGAAATTCTTAAACGCAATATATTCCTTTCCTAAACACGTTAGTACTTTCAATGTTGTATAATAGGCCTACTTGTATCTATATCTAGGTCTAGTTCTCTAGCCAAATTTAAATAAATTATTTTTTTACTTTAAAAAATGTAAACGGTCAAACTTGAGTTATCCTTGTGTGGCCAACGAGATTGCAATTTACGTCAGCTGTTAAATTTATATGAAAATCATTAGAGCCGTTTTTGAGATCATCGTCCAAGTTCCAGGCTCCACACACCCACCCTCAATGAATTTCTAATTCGAAAAGAGGTATCGTTTAAAAAATAATTCTTTTAAATTTAGACATTAGAGTTAGACTATAAGTTATCAACAAAATAAAGTAATGAAAAATGAAAACTTACGAAACCAATTTATTAACTATTACTTCAGAATTAGGTTATACGCGAATGCCAGATGTTTTTTTAACCAAATCATTATATTCAATATAGTGTGACTATACGTACTTGCGCTAATTGTGAGGTTTCCTTATAACCACATTTTGGCGCTTAATATTAAAAAGCTGCGTGCCTGTATTTTTATTATTAGCCATTCTTCGGGACTTTAGAACATCGCCAACAGAGATTTAAGAGATCAGCCATTCTGTTAACAATGCACTGTCCCCCATGTTTTAGCATTTCTGCTGACACCATGTCTAGCCCTGGTGCTTCGTTGTTCATTAGGACTGCAATGGCCTTGGTAACCTCCTTTATTGTTATTGCGTCTGTCTTGACTGTGATTGTAAGGTAAAGCTTCCAAAAAAAGGACAACTAGGCAGACTGCAACAACTGGAGGGGCATTAATCTCTCAATCTCCCGGACAAAGTTTTCAGCACTGTTCTGTTGAGATGGCTTCAACAGTCTGTAAATGAGAGGCTCAAAGAAGAACAAGCAGGCTTCGGAAGAGGCAGATCATGTGCACAGCAGATCTTTTTTTCGTTCTACGAAATATCGTAAAAAGGAAGTCTCGAGTACCAACCACGGCTAACGACCAGTTTCATAGACTTATCACAAAAAAAAAGCGTTTGATAGTGGCCACCGAGAACAACTATGAAAAATAGCTAGAGAACACGGCATCCCAGAAAAATTTGTTCAGATCCTACGACACCTATACAGTCAGTCTAGTTGCTGCATTAAAACAGAAGGAGGAGCAACGGAGTTTTTAAGCATCGAGAGAGTTGTGAGAAAGAGGTGCATCTTATCTCCCTTCCTTTTCCTCCTAGCCATCGACTACATAATGAGGAGAGCAATGAACCAGACTGCCTTTGGTATTCCATGGCGTGAACAAAACCGAATGACGGACTTGGACTTCGCCGATGACGTTTCACTACTCGGGTATACAAACAAATGCATTTAAGAAATGACGGAGAACCTAGACAGAGAAGCACCCAAAACTGGCCTCCGCAAAAACAAAAATTTTGTGAGTGGGCTATAAGGCAAAGGGTGCCCCAGTCAGACTTGGTGAGTAAAAGTTGGACAAGTTCACTTACCTTTGCAGCATCATAACAAATGATGGGGATGCATACCATGATGTAGTGTGCCGAATAGGAAAGGCAGGGAGCATTTCCCAAAAGGCTGTAGCCTATTTGGGCAAGCCAAGCCATTGGACAAAAATAACCTAATCAACACATTCGTCATTTCAACATCAACATATGCATATAGACATGGAAGTCATCTGGCACTACTGAGAAAAGACTAGATGTGGCTCAACAAAAGTGGCTGAGACGGATCTTGGGAGTCGGTTATACAGATCGGGTCTCAAACAAGGAAATTCTATACCGAACTGGAAGTCGAGGTTGTAACAGAGCGTCGCATGAAGTTTGCGACAAATTGAACTTCGCATACCAAGAGTTGCTATGACATGGAGGCCGATACGAGAAAGGACAGGGACGTCCTCAAATAGCTTGGCGCCACACTTTCATGGAGGACCTCATAGCAGTGAAACCAGGAGGAAGGAGGCTTCAGACATTGCCAGTGCCAGATCTTTATGGAGACAGCTTGCGGCCAAAAGCGCCGAACGGGGCGGAAAGACCTAAATCTAAGTAAGTAAGCGTACCTGCATACCTATAGCGATATAGTAATGGATATTCTAACTGAAAACTAAACAATGTAAAGTTCGCTAATTAAATTCAAAACCGCCTTTGGCTACTATCATATAATTTAGTGACTATTATTATCAACATTTATGGCCACCTTAAATCTATATTAAACTATTTTAGAATTCCAAAATTTCAAAGAACAAAGCAGGTAGACATCTACATTCTCTTCTTTCTTTTCAGGACATTCACATAGCGAAAAGTACAAAATCTCACTACATCTCTTTTAATTTCTCTCTGCGAATTCCTCCCTTTAATTGATGTTTTTCTCTTTTTTCTCTTTTTATTTCTTTCGTTCTCTAATGTTCTCTCCCTTTTTAATTGTCCTCTCATTCTATTGAGTCTTCTCCTTTAATTGCTCTCTTTCTAACTTATATCTCTCCAACTCTCTCTATTTCTCTCTTCCTCTCGCTTTAATGTACCTCTACTTTACATTTATTCCTTTAATTGATCTCTCTCTCTGTCTATAATGTGCCTCGACTAAATCATTTTTCCTTTAATTTATCTCTCTCTCTCTCTCTCTCTTTCTCTCTCTTTCTCTCTCTCTCTCCCTCTCTCAGAGGTTTCGATGTTTACACCAGTCATGCAGGATTACTGTCCCTTCTCTCTGCTCCAAACCTTTCCCTTTTTTCCTCCTTTTCTAACCCTAAAATTGACTCAACTATTCACGCCTCTGACAAAAAGACGGCCCCCTAGAATGTCGGCAGAGTTCACGCCAAAGCAAAGATTGTTTTGTTTTGATCTGTTTAATGACCCACTACAAGAGACAACCTACCCGTGAAGACAAGTCAATTTCTCTCTACTTATAACGTGCTTATGAGCTCGATACTTGCAACACTGCCAGGACAAGTCAATACTAAAACCGGCACAGTTTCTAGAGTATTTAGCGAATCGTTATTGTTTACTGCTGAAAGTCAAGATATAGCTTACATTTTAATATGCATTATAATGGCAATGTCTTCGATTCCGAAGATAAAGTATGAGTACAGTGTTTCATATCACCACGCAATCCCAGCTGCGAACTACATCATTGTCAACTCTTATTAAGAGACAAAGCTGTTGTCTCTGGCGGGATATTTAAGTTTTCGTTCCGTCTTCTGCGCCTGTCTTCAGAAAGGGGCTTTCCTTTAAGTCTCAAATGTGTGTCTTCCTGAATTTGTGAGAGCTCTCCAACTGTCACTTTCAGGGGCCATCTGCTGCCAGCTACTTTCTTCTGTGCACGTTAGGGCGAAATGGTGTCTGAGTAGGGCCTATACGTGGGGGCACTTCTGTTACGCTGTCAAACTTTATTATATTATTGGTTTAACAAAAAAACTAGTTGTAAAATATTGCACAAGTAACTTATTCTAGGAGGTGCGGTGGCATCTCGGGTTCGAGTCCTGAGATCTTTAGTCACCTCTGAGTCCACCAAGCTCTAATGGGCACCTGACATGTTTGGTAAAAGTAAAGGCGGTTGGTCGTTGTGCTGACCACATGACACCCTCGTAAACCGAAGGCCACAGAAACAGGTAGACTTTACATCATCTGGCCTATTGAATTTTAACATATTTTATAGTTTAATCACAAACGTGTGTGGATGTGAGTGAGCGTAAGTGTATCGTTGGACTACCATTACGGCTGCTCTTTCAGATTTTAACCTCCCATGTTATAACAAAACTTTTGTCAACTCAGTCTGTCAGTGTGTCTGTCTGGTACAAAAATTGTGTACACGTACATTCTCGGATCAAGTTGAAACTTTGCGCAATTATTCATTGTCAAAGACAACACAAAAAAAATCATTTTTTTAAAAAGAAATAAAAAATGGTAATTAATTCTTTTTTTTTTTTGTATATAGATTGAAGATTAGTTGTCCCGGGACTTCATTGGGGAAAAAATTATCGCCAAACCAGACAAATTGTAAAGAATAACCAATCATAGATTATATGTAGTAATCTAAACTCCTCATGAGCTCACTGTATTGCTGCTGGGCCTCAGCCTTGGGTTGACAAGTTACCATCAAGAAATCGTACCGGTCCGTCCACTGTTAGAGTACTGCAACGTCCAGGAGCATTGTTGATCAGCCCAACTTTTCATTGTAAAGTGTGAGATAATGGTCTAGTGCAGGAAGTTGGTTAAGTCAACTGATTGATGGATATACTACAATAAACAATGTATGTGAATATGAACTGTTCACAACTTCTCATTAACCTTCACTACTCAACAGTATTGTAGGGTGGGGATGGGAATGCCTGATCTGTCAACTGGTACACACATCAACACAATCAGTGAAAGCTATAAACAATTTTGGTTCTTCGCTCTTTGTAAAGAACATTAAAAACTATTGTTGTTTCGCTAATGCTCCTATATCTGCAACTATTACTCTATAATTTATGAACTCCAGCAGGTATATTACAATGAACAGTGTATTTAATCTTGAACTATATACAACACCTCAATAACCTTCACCGAAGTAAAGTAGATCATGCCAATTTTACATGACCTACATCGTCAGCCTGTTTGTCTTGTGTGTTACTGTAAACTAGTGTAAACGAAAGTATCTGAATAAACCATAAAAAAAAAAAAAAAAAACTGTAGAGATTATGTAGTTCTTTCCCTTATAAAAGCTTTGATTTGAAAATTATTTTTCATTTTTTTAAAATCTTTTTTTATCTGTAAAAGGAAACCTCATACTAAAGTTTGGTATATTAGATATAATTTCTTATTCTTGCCAGAATATATGTATAGACTATTTGTATGAATGAAGTCTTTTTGTGTGTTTGGTCTCCAGAATGAGAGCGTAATAAGTAAACTGTGTATTTAATAATTCTTATTGGCATACATAATGTGCGTGTTTATTTAGTGTTCAAACTTCTATTGCAAAATCTAAACTGTATGGTCTTCCGTTTGTAGCAGAAATTAATTATATTTTATATGCTTATCAACATTATCTTTTTTTTAGCATCCTTCACTTTTTTTTTTTTTGATTTTTCTAAAAAATCTCTTCCTAATCTTTCTATTTTCGTTTTTTTTTTCCTTTCTCTCAAAGGTTCCATTTTTTCGCCTCCACATCTCTTCTAATTGCTTTTTCTTCTTTTTCTCTCCTACTTTTTTTTTTATTTTATTGAAAATCAAAAAGTTGTAAGGAATGTATAAGTTAGACTATGTCTATATATCTTACAACGCGTGGTTATATGCACATGATAATCCAGTCAGTACTGGATGATAGGGAGGGCAGGCAAAGCTACTGCCCGGGGACTCCACATGAGGAGGGCCTCCAAAAAATTGGTTTTAAAAAAAAAATATTTGAATTTGTACGGTTAGAAGCGTTCATATTTTCTTTTTTCATTTTTTTTTATTTTTTTTTATACTTTTTAAGTGAAAATACTTTAGATCTTATAGATGGCAACTTAATACTGTCGTGGTTAAGAAGTTTCCACGTGTAGCCTTGCTCTTAATATATAAATGCAACTCAGGATCTACGACAGTACGTCATCCCAGGGTCTTAACATCAACAAACTAAAAAAAATTTTTTTTTAAAGAAGGAAAATTAATTTCTATTTATAAGTGTTAAGTTACTTTTGTGGATGTAAATTTACTTATTTAGATTTTAGATGTTATTATTAAGAATTGGATTTGTATTAACTGTTTCGAAAAAAAGTGTAGGCGCCTTCACAAACATTCAGCCCCGGGGGCCTCCAAATACTTAAATCCGGCCCTGAATCTCATGACAATCTAGACCAGTGGTCTTCAACCTTTTTTAACCCACCGCCCCCTTTTCGTATATTTTCTCTTTAAGAAATCTCCAGCGCCCCCCTAACGGACATATAATAGTAAAAAAAAATACAAAAAATACAGAAGGTAAATTGTAGTAAAAGAATATGTATTGATTTATATTGGCATTGTAACTTACATATTGTTAATTAATTTTAAATTATTAGTAAAAAAAAAATAGAAATAGCTTACAGTATATGAATACAGAAACTTAAACTGATTGGTTTTAACTTTTTTTTACATTAAAAATATCAATATTAAGGAAAACCAAGAAGATAATATACAAAAGCATAATAAGACCAACAGCAAGTGTGCAAGTGAAACTTATACAATAACAAACACAGCCAAAAATCTACTAAATACTTTGTAACGAACAATTCTTATGATAATCTATACTGCCATAAAAGATGAGACAGGGTGGAGGACACGCAATAACCATGTTATATTTCAATTGTATGAATACCCACCGATAGTTACAGAAAAACAAGAACAGACTACGTTGGGCAGGTCACCTTGAAAGAATTCCAGATAACAGAGGAAAGAAAATTGTATACAGGCGAAAACCAAAAGGCAGGCAACCCAAAGCCAGACCCCGAAAGCGATGGATTGATGGTGTGGAGGCAGATCTGCAACAGCTTGGGGTAAGGGCGTGGAGACGAAAGGCTCAGGAGAGATCTGAATGGAGAGATGTGTTGAAGCAGGTCAAAGCCCTCCATGGGCCGTAGTGCAACTAGTATGGATGGTGAATGTTAAATTATAGAATACTACTTTTTGTTTTTACATTAAAATTTTACATTTAGTCTTATATTTAATAAAAAAAAAAAAAATTCATCACACATAACTAAACTTGAACTAATGGGAACCTTGTGCCTCATGCAGTTAAACAATATTAGAAATGTCAGGCTTTAAATTAGTCAAAGCAAGGCGTAGGTCTCCTCTAGTGGCTACATCAAGTCTATTTCTTTGTTTACTCATTATGTTTGTAACGGCACTAAATCCAGTTTCAGCCATATAAGTTGAAGGAAAAGCTAAAAATAGCAATTCCATTTTTGACCATAGTTTTGGGTATTTGACTAGAACAAATCGCTGCAGTCACATCTCTTCTGTGCCCCCTCTGTTGAAATTCATTTGACTGGTGATATCATTTTGTAACTCTACCATTTCTTCCTGCATATCAACTTGAACATCGGTGACAGATGTTTCAAAAGGATTAATCCTCCATGTTTAAATTTTTAAATTTATGACATCCTGGAAGCGAGTTGCCATTTCTTCCTTGAGCATTTTCAGGTGAGTAGCATAGACGTCAATATCCTCGGGCAGTAATTCATTAGTCAACAAAGCGAATTCTGGGAGATTGTAAAATTCCTTTCTGGAAATATTGTGGTAAAAGAGATTCAATTTCTCAATAAAAGAGACAATGATCTGCTTTGTATCGATAAACGTTAACTTCTTTCCTTGCAGCTGCAAGTTCATTTCATTCATTTTACGACAGATCCCTGCCATGTAAAATAAATATTTTTTAACCTTATTCAAGTCATTGCAAACAGATAAATCTTCCTGTTGCTTGAAAAATTCCAAAATTGTATTGAAAATTTAGCAAAACGAGCAAGACAATTCCCTTTGGAAAGCCAGCGAACCTCAGTGTATAATAAGAGTTTAACATGTTGCTCATCATTTGTTTCACACAGCTGTTTTTGGCATGGGTTTTTAATTTATTTACAGTTTTTATAATCAGATTTAAAGTTGAATGAAGTTGTGGGCTAAGTTGTTTAGCAACAAGATGTTGCCTGTGAATCACACAGTGAATAATAAACATTTTTGGATTTTCTTTTTTCATAAAACTTATGAAGCCTTTGTGAAGCCTCAATGGCGTCCAACCATTGATGGTGCTCCATCACTTGCAATTTTGCAAAAGTATTTCATTATTTGCAAAAAATAAATGTCTTTACTAAGGTAAAAACAGACTCCCCTTTTGTGTCACGGGTAAGTTTTTCAGAAAAGATAAGCTCCTCATTAACACTGAAATCATCATCAAAATATCGCACATAAACAAGTAATAATGAAGAATTATCCATCAATGTTGACTCATCTATTTGCAATGAAAATTTTCTAGTTTGAAATTTCCTTAAAAGTTGTTGCTTCACATCATTGGCCGTTTCATCAATCCGTCTTTGAATCGCAGTGTCACTTATCGGTAATACTTTCAAAACCTCATTGGGATCTTGATGCATCAAATCAATGTGGAAATGACTTCTCTTAAAGCTGGGATGATCAATTTTTCGCCAATGGTATGTGACTTTTGATTTTTTGCAATTAACTCTGCAATTTAGTAAGAGGCTATCAAACCGTCTTCTGCTTTGCTGTTTTTTTTAAATATTGTTTGAATAGTCGGGCGCTTTTTAAATTGCTCATGAATAGTTTTAAAATACTAAATGAACTTGTCCTTTTTGTCAGGATGCAAGGCATTCATATGTTCCTGAAGCCTACTTGGTTTCATCGCCTCATTGGAAAATGTTTTCGTGCAAAGTAGACACAATGGAATACGTTTATCTTCAGGCGATTCTATGAAACCCATGGAGAGATAATTTGCTGAATACTGGCGAGTTTTTTTCTTGGTCGACATTGTCAATGCTTTCACTGTAAAATGAACGTTACACTAATTTATTTTAACGCTAGCTTTATTATTTAAACCAAAAAGCATAAACATTGTTTAATATTATTTATTATATAACTATGTTACTGTAGATATAATAAACTATAATTTAAAAAGCTTATTACCTTGTTTATTTATCAATCTGCAAACTATTTTACGCGCTTAAAACCGTGAGCTAAAATACACACTCCCTGCTGCAGTAAAAACAAAAATAGCAATTGGTTTTATAAATCAAAGAAACAAGGAATTCCCGAACTCTAAAAATAAAATGATTATTTGTCTATATATACTTCGCCAGTGCCGCTTTGAAGAAAATGAGCTACGTTGATAACGTTTTTCATTTTTTTTCTTTTGTTTAAAAGTACCTAAGTTTCTTCTCTACGCCACCGATTGCCCCTTATGTGTCCAGCGCCCCCTTACCGCCCACTTTTGTGCCAATTGCCCCCGTACCGCCCCTTTGGCTCCCAGCGCCCCCCAAAATCTCGAAATCGCCCCCAAGGGGGCGATATCGCCCCCGGTGAAGAACACTGATCTAGACGGATTCAAGCGATAGATGTTACTCCTTGATTGTGTTTTTCACTTTGATGACGTTCTAATATTCTAGCTACGTCTTCCAATAGGATAAATTTATTTGAGTGCTCTCCCTTTGCTCCTGAAAAACAGCAATAATTACATAATAATATATATATATATAATATAATAATATCTCTGGACGCTTCCAAGCACGACCACAAAAATATTTAGGCCCCAAGGTTTAAAAGGGGAACTTTACTTTTTTTTTTAACGTAGTGGCCCATCTGCATCACCCCCTACCCATGCCAAAATCCTTCAAATTACGTATGCAAGATGCATAAAAATGCGTGAAGGCGCCCCCCCCTCCCAACTATCAGGACGGTTCCCCTCAATCTACACTGTTTTCCCCCCTTCTTTCCCCTCTCTATCTGGCAGCGGGTATGACGCCTCTATTTCTCGAGTCTCCATTCTGCCCGTGTTTAGACGGCTTCCCAATTGCACGCTTTACGAGGCTGTTATATCTACAGCAAACTTTACTTCGATCTAAATTCTAAAACAAACAACATAATCTCCGAAACGAAATATATTAACATGTGCTCATATGGAATTCACTTTTTTCACGATTTTGTGCTCATTTTTGTTTCCTAATTAGCATGCAAATGGATTCTCATAATTCGAACGTCAAGGGGAAGTAAAAGGAAGAAATATTCAATAAAGCTTCGGGGTAAGGATTAAAAAGATTACCTCCCTTGGCTTTCGTCTTATTTTTCATGTTCATATTATGGTGTAAAAAAAGAAAAGGCATGATAAATAAAGCCGTTACATTTCCCGGCCAGGGACATATTGAAGGAGCAGTTAAGCTTGTGTCATAAAGCAAGCCATGAAATTACACGCGCGCCCGTGTAGCTTAAACTGTGTGCGCTAAATCATGCACTTTTAATGATGTATTCTGTGACCTCGATTTGAGGGTTAGTGTGGAATCAACCGCGAGGGTGTTGAGAGAGAAATATTTTAAAAGAGGACGCTATTTTGGAAAAAAAAAATCTAAACAATCCATGACCGAGGCGTGGTTGGCAATAATTCTTTAAGCGAGTTAATAATAACATGCATGACTTGATTGCAGTGGCGTAGCTAAGGTGGGAGAGCATTTGAAAATCACACCGGGCCACCACTTGAGTATTTTTTACATTAAAAAGTAAATATTACGCAAAATGCAGGGATCCCTAATAAGGTGTAGCCTCCACACCTCCTCTCGGTTCCCCAAACGATGGAAAATTCCTTGTTACGCCCCTGCTTGATTGACCTAGAAAAACGCATGGGACTACGTAGGCCTAATTATTTTGAAGGAACGGCTGTATTTTATAACATAAGATTTTAAATATTTGGATTCAAACGAGGTATGGTCTTGGCGAGTAATGATAATACTAGATAGACGAAGCATATGGTCTTGGCAAGTAATGATAATACTAGATAGACGAGGCATATGGTCTTGGCGAGTAATGATAATACTAGATACACGAGGCATATGGTCTTGGCAAGTAA